>JAPYZT010001064.1:0-26980 GCA_030522965.1 Tryphoninae sp. A BG-2022a
GCTTGGCCTGTCTTGTCAAGTGTCATATTGGGGCTTCGTAGCATACGCGCGCCATGCTATCTAGCGGTAGGCAGCGGCGGCGCTTAGCAAAATGTTACGTGCTCTGCACTACCGAAGCCGTCTGAAATTTCCGCTGACTTACACTGCCTCTTAACGAGGTTTATCTGGTACCGAGTAAGTCAAAAGAAAAATTTGTGTGACTAGCGCAGTCAGTTTAGTATGTTTGACAACGTCGCGATCACATAACCCGTACAACTGTTTGTCACTCGTGTTTTCGCATGTATAAGAGTGGTCGCGGAGCAGGTACAATATCGTCGAAAAGTAGTTCCATCGGTAACTCTTTTGGATGCTTTACTGGAACTGTTTTCTTGGAAGGTTTGCTAAAACATGCGTTTTAGTCGTACATAATTGTACATTTGATCGCTCAAGTCTTTTATCAGCTAGTACAAAAAGCTTTTTCACACAATATTTTCAGCAGTTATATTTGGTTTCTCAGAAGTCATAGTTTGTTATTTCAAAAAGTACGCGATTGCAACGTTTCCATGTTCAGAGTACTATCAGTCTTAACGCCGCAGAAATTAGCATCGAGACAAATTAATTCGTTACGAATCTCATGAGTACTCAACCGATTTTATGAAGCTCTCCAAATGTTACTGACATATTTTTTTATTAATTCTGCAATTTTCGTCAAAAACTGTTTGTCAATGATTGTGAATTTAATGTTTATAGATGGAAAAACTACTGAAACCCATAAAGGCGTGTGTTTATTTAGAAAATATGTTTTTATTTATTTCTCACGAACAAAGTATCCTGGAGTTTTGCAATTTTAAAAGATGACTTTGTAGATACTGATACCTATGTTCCGATTTGTTCATCAATATCTGTTTGTTAATTCGTTGACCAGATAAACCTTCTTAAGTATCAAAGGATGCCCATAAATTTTCTTTGAAAGTAATGGACTTGTATATTACTTTTGGAGTCGGGTATACCGGTTGGCGGTTCAAAAACCAATATTCATTTGTCATATACAGACTTCGTACTAACAATAGGTGGGTAAAAGGTGCCATATGATGCATCAAGTGGTAATCCTTCAATCAAGCATTCCGATTGGTGACGATTCTCGAATCCTAAAAACTGACATCAATACATGTTCGAAACACTGACGACAAATCCTTTTTACTTGATATCTTTCTGAGTAACGAGACTCAAAAATCTTATTAGCTACCACCGGCGTTGACGTTGCTAAACATGTATTGCGCACCGCACGCTCGGACTCACATCTCCGATGAATTGTCATTAAGGGGATATACCAGTGTAATCCATGAAAAATTAGGAGGTTTTCGCGAATTTTTTTAAAAGAAAGTACTCGATAGAAAGTTTTGAAGTTTTTTGGACATAATAAGGTATATTTTCAGCTATATTTTAAGTTTTTTTTACAAAAATATTGAACAATAACGGAGTTATGTGCTGTCTTCGGAGGTGCGAAAAAAAAGTTCCCCAACTGCTGACATGATTCCAGCTCAATGAATAGCCGAAACAAAAAAATTAAAAAAGGTTATTAAAGTTTAAAGTATTTCCTATACAATGACCTACGATTTTTGAAAAATATCCAAAATTAACAAAATTCAAGTTCTGAAAATAATTTCGTTTTTTGGGAAAAAAATGGTCGTTTTGTTAATGCCAAATTGACAATTTTCAACCAATCAAAAAGATCCTAGGTCATTGTATAGTAAATATATTCAAGAATACTCAAATTCGATTTGAAGTCGATCAGTCAATTTCTCTTTGAGTTATGATGTCAGCAATTTTGAAAAATGTCGTTTCAGAAAAACGCGTTTAAAGTTTCAACTATTGGCGACTTATACCTGTGAGCGATCGCCTTTAGAACGCTGCCATTCAAAAACTATTCAAGATACGATCTTGCCGCTTCCACAGAATATTTTTTAAAGTATAAACTATAGAATTAACCAAAAAAAAATCGATTTTTTTTTCAAGTGTCACCTTGGTATAGCCCCTTAATCGCGTATCAATCCTCACTGGTTGAGGTAAATGGATCATCAGCGTATTTGGAAGGTGTGAATTGAACATTTCAAGGCCCCAATAACGTCCATCCGAAATATTTTTCAATATAACCACGTCCCCCGTATTTAAATAGAGCGCACAGGTGATCCGAAACGCCCAGTATTTGCAGTATTCATATTTTGTTGATAAAACAACGAGTTCCCATTAACCACCATACTAACCAACATCAAATTGTTCATTCATATGCAATTATCGCACCATATTTCGTCCAATTTAAATAAACGATATACAAAAAATTTAAGCGTTTTAACGTTGTGAATTTTTAAGACACTCGAAATAGCCGTTTGGGTACATGGCAAAATTAACATTACTTTATTAGCTTTCACATTTTCATCAGTGACGCAGACATATAAATACAATTATGGTTTCCTACATAAATAATTATTATTCTTCAATAACACTGGAGTTTTTATCGTGGAGTTGTTTTTTCGATGTGTACTTTATATTATCTTTGTTTTAAAAAACTGTAATTCAAGAAATTGAAGTTTTGTTTTCAACTAATATTTTTTTTCCTTTGAAAATCTTCAACTACAATAAATTGGGTTAAAAGACGGTGTGCAGTAATAATACCCGCGATAAAACTTTACGACTAACAAAATTTCCCAAATACGTTTGTTACACCATGCTCAGACTTCCGGAAATCATGACTCATTGCCAAAAAATAACAGTTATATCCACCAAGAGTATGATGTGATCATTTATTTCAATTTGTATATACGTAGTTAATCCATACTATCCATAGTAATCCATACCGATTCATACTTACAACCATACTATACACTATATACCATCTTCTTATATATAAAAATGGAAGAATGTTTATTTGTTGGTTTGTTTGTTTGTGTGTCGTAAGTAAGTTTCTATGCCATTCATCGGATGAAACTTTAGCGAGTTGTAGTGCCCACATCCGCGAAGGTTTCTGCATTAGTAGAATAATCTTATATATATATGTCAAAATAAACGCGTGCGGTAGGAAATAACATTAACATTTATGTATATAGAGATTGATTTGACAGCTATCAAAGTATACCACCGAAATAACAAGCGAAACAAAAGACACTCGTTTATTTTAACAACTTGATCGATTGGATATTATACATTAGTTGCATAATTCATTTGACAACGAATGACCAATTAATCATGACACTAAAACGGGATGCGCTTAGTCAATCCATACCTCAATTAAAAAGAAAACGTAGAAACTTTCGTAAAATAACAGCAACGACAAACGAATTCATTAAAAAAAATTTGCTAAATATTGCAGATAATTGCAAAAATCATAAGCGGTTAAGGAATGGCAATTCTATAAATTTCACAATTCAAACCAGAATGCCATGAGAAGCTCAAACGTACAAGTCGTTTGTTGCGTTTATTAATAAAAAACAAGTTGTTAATTATCGAACTGCTACCAACAGATATGCCATTCGATTTCAAACCTTTGAGGTCTCCAGAGCTACTTCAACTGATATTTGCAAATACTACCACCAAAACACAGGGATAATCACTACCTACAAATGTGTGAATTAAATTTAAAAAATGCTTCATGCTTCACACATGGACAACTATATGTGGCGTGTTTCCGCATTGGACAATCGTTGGATTTTTTTCTGTGCGCATCAAACGGGAAAAAAAATAATTTCTTTCATTGAAGTTTGTTATAAAATAAATTATGAAATAAAAAAAAGCGCCGTTGCATTTGAGGCCAGGTACCGCTAGTATATATATATATATATATATATATATATATATATATATATACGAACGAAACACTGCCTGTCTGTCTGTCTTACGTTTTCACGATCTTGGAGACGGGCATAGGCTACTTTTCACCGCAAAAATAAAATTTTAAGCAGCTGAAATAGGGGATGAAGGTTTGTATGGGGAACCAACCAGTTCTCAAGTTAGAGACATACAAATTCATCGTATCTATATTTTTTATTAAGATATAAATAATGTGTCTGCGTCTTTGACCAATCAAATTAAAATAAGGAGGGGGCGGGGCGATTTCAATTCTTTTAATCACTTATCTACCTTCCCATACTTATATATCTATAGCCTATCTATAGCAATAGCTAACAGATTGTACCAGAAAATACTTGCATCATATTATGTATGTTATATATATATATATATATATATATATATATATATATATATATATATATATATTTCACACCGCTTCGACCACTTTTGAACCCGATCATTTTTTATTTAGCTGAAAATTTTATGTTATACTACCCCACTAATAACAATGAGTTGATGAATTTTTTCAAATATTTTTCCCAACCAAAAAAACGTTACGAATTGTGAAAAAAAGTTTTTTTTTTTCACCATTTTTAAACGCTCATAACTTTTTCAATAATTGGTTAATCAAAATGTTTTTTTCAAACTTTTCGTTTTTAAACGTGCTTTTCAGAAAAAATACAAAAAACATATTCAAGTCAATACTCTATGAAATTTTTCATTTTTTACACAAGAATCTCAATTTCTCAAAAACTCGATTTCTGATTTTGTATTCAAAATTTTTTTTTAAACTTTGATTTATTTTAAGCTTAATGCCGTCGGATTCATAGTGGACAAATTAAAAAAAAATTTCGATTGAAAAAAAGATTGCTTTAATTTGTCTGATTGTGAGAAAAATATCAATTTTCCAAAAAACGCTATTTTGTTTTATATTTGATTTATTCTGAGTCTAACGCCACAAGATTCATAGTGGATGTGAGTTTGTGAGGGTAATAATGAAACCTGGATAACCATACGCGCTAACATATGTCATTACATCTTGGACGCATTCATGCATGTGCCTAGGATATCTTATAAATGTTACCGGTAGTATGATTATTTTTCCCAATTCATTGTGATTCACATTGATATCATTAACAATTGTGTCACGTAAATAAATATAGTCTTCTGAACGCAACTTCGTTTGATTCAGTCTGATGTATAGCAGGCGTTCTGTTTCGATTTTGGCATACATATCGACAATGTATTGGTGGAACAATTATTGACATTTCAAAATATGATTTTCATTGTTTTTACGAACCATCAATCGATATGAATAGTAAGTCATGGCGCTTACCTTCATATTCGTTTGTTCACCTGTTTGTGGATTTCTTGATTTTATGTTGACAGAATATCCATCTTCCCCGTACCAAAATAAAATACGATATTGCAATGCGGTGTATGAGCAATTAGTTTCTGAAACTCGTTAAAGATCGGCACCTCTTCGATGAAAAATTATATCATGGGAGTTACATTCTTCGCCAACTATAACGATCATCACTTCGTCAATTATTGTTGCATTATACCGCCGTTCGGCTTAGTGGACAGGTATTTCATGTGCTCTAACTAAAAAGGTTGTAGTCATCAGTTGGCATTTGTTCAAGAGCAGTTCTGAACAATTTAATCAATTCGTTATGTTGATCGAATAAATTTTATAATGCGGCGACAATTTCTCATATTGTTCCAGTATTGAAGCCACAACGTTGATCAATTTGTTCATCAGCCTTTCCCCTAAAACATATTTCAAGAAATTGGTGATCTTCGTTCTGCAGCGGTAATAATAATCATGTACGATGATAAACTTGGCCCTGTACTTTAAATGTAGGTGCACAATTATCGGGGTCGATGTAATATTTGTTGCACCAACCAATGTCATTTGAAAACACGAATTATATTTTCGTATTTTTTCGAAAGAATGCTTTGATTGCTTTATTTCTCCTGATACTAACATTGATAATGGTTTTGGTGGCCAATATAATTCTGGCAATTTAAATTTACCATCTGCGCAGCATATTGCTTGTGTTTCGTTCTTAAATTTGAGCGCATTGCAATACACTCATAATTTATCCATTTTTCTAATAACCACATTTCTATGAAGATTATAATCATAATTAGCATCGTAGCGGAAAGGACAGAGATTTAAATTAGCATTGAGTATTCGTCTAGATCGATCAACCCATAATCTAACTGTTTCCAGTCTTACTTGTCTTTGCTCAAGAGTTTCAGACGAACGGGTTTGAGCAGTACGACTAAACTACTATGCAACTGCTAAGTAACTAATATGTAATTAAAACTAGTGCGCGGGCGTTACACTCACCAAATTTTCACCGCAATGGGATGAATGGTGTAGGAGATATACAGTTGGTGACGAAATTGAGTGGATACCTTCTGGTATAGAGTGCCGGAACGGTTTTTTATGCCATTTCGCTAGCAGTTGGTCTAGGCCAATTTAACCATCATACATTTTACAGAGGAACCATTTACCTTCATTTTCGCTATTAAAAAAAACTTTGCGATTTTTTTTTTACAATTGGCACCCAGTTTTAAAAATAACAATTTTTGGTCGTTTTTTTGTTCTTCTTGGAGTGGACACCGTTCGTAGTAAAACATTGTTAACACGTTTCTTTAACCGCAATCGTAAAGGCGAAGTCCATGCTTCAATTTCCTTTTTTAGAAAATATTCTACGATTTTTGTTTCCAAAGATATTTCATTTTTTTATCATAATTTTCATTTTTGCGCATAAATTGACGATTTGAAAATTGCTTCGCAGGACGAAAACAATGAGGTTTATACAAAACCTCAAGACGGTAAAAAGTTGTATTACTTCATGATGAGTTCACGAGAAATTTTTCAGATTTTTGTTTCAAAATTTTTTCCATCTATTTTCGTCAAAGCTCGATTGATCTGTACCATGATATTTTCATATATCACCGGTGTAGATGGCAAACAAATTTGGAAAAAAAATCTGAAAAAATTCTTGTGAACTCATTAAGAAGTAATACAACTTTTTACCGTCTTGAGGTTTTGTTGCAAACCTCATCGTTTTTGTTCTGCGGAGCAATTTCCAAATCGTGTATTTTTGCTCAAAAAATAAAATATCTTTGGAAAAAAAAAATCATGGAATGTTTTCGAAAAAAGAAATTGAAGCTTGGACCTCTGCCCTTACGAGCGCAGTTAAAGAAATGTGTTAGAATTTTTTTACTACGAACGGTGTCCACTCAAAGAAGAACAGAAAAATGACCAAAAATGTTTATTTTCAAAACTGGGTGCCAATTGTAAAAAGAATCGTAAAATTTTGTTTAAATTGCCAAAATGAAGGTACATGCCCCTCTTTAAAATGGCGTTGGTTAAATTAGCCTAGACCAACTAGCGGCGAAATGGCATCAAAAACCGTTCCGGCACTCTATACTCGAAGGTATCCACTCAATTTCGTCACCGACTGTATGTGGCCTGTTCACGCATAGGAAAATCGTGCATTTATTCGTATACACATCAGGAAAAACAAAAAATAGTGTGTATCCAAAAAAACTTGAATAAACATAATTGAGGACAAATTTCTTTCATTGACATTTCTTGTTAAATCAATTATGATATACTAACGACGTTGCAACACAGGCCGCACATCGCTAGTATCTATATGTAGGTATATTATCTTGGATATTTGGATATACAGGGTGAATCACATAAAGTGTCGCACAGCGAATTCCGAGGTAGGTGAGGCCATTACAAACAAAAGTTGCAAATATACATTATGGATATTGTCAATAGTTTACGAGATATAAATATTTAAAGTTGGTCCAATCAGAGCGCGCCGAGAAGCGTTAAAGCCGCCCACCCCCACCCTAGCCGTAGATACAACATAGATTAGGTCGTTACATTTGGATTTGCAAAATCCAGAGCAGTCAATTAGATTGCTTGTATTTTTCCGCAGTCATTTTTTTCTCAGGCATTAGCTGCTCTAAATTTAGACGGGGAGTGGGTGACTTGAACGCTTGTTGGTACGTTGGGCAAAATTTAGAGCAGCCAATGCCCGAGGAAAAAAAGTGACTGCGGAAAAATACAAGCAATCTAATTGACTGCTCTGGATTTTGTAAACCCAAATGTAATGCCCTAATCAATGTTATATCTACGGCTAGGATGGGGGTGGAGGTGGGCGGCTTTAACGCTTCTCGGCGCGCTATGATTGGACCCGATTTAAAAAATTTATATCTCGTCAACTATTAACAATATCCCTAATGTTTATTTGCAATTTTTGTTTTGTAATGAGCCCATCTACCTTGAAATACCGCCTGGCACCCCTTACGCAATTCACCCTGCATATTGCCCGCTAGGAAACAAGTTTTCTGGATTGGTATAATTTTATGCAGTCCTATTATATCATACGTATGGCAAAATCCTATTTAAGCCTCGGATATTATTTTGTGTAATTTGGCATAACCAAAAGAGTTTAATTCGCATTTTAATGCGCAGACGAATTATTTTCTATATTTGTATGTGTATGCATTCATGCAAATTCAATATCTCGCGCCATCGTTAACTGATAAACCATTTGTATGAATGAATAATTGTAACTTTTCCAACTAATATAAAATATAAAAAAAAATTTCTTATTTTATGACACTAAATATAAATCATAAGATTGAATAAATAATTATTTGATCGTACAAACATTTTTAATTTATGTTTTGCCAAAGAAATTCAGGTGCTCGACTCACTCGTATTACATATTGATAAAATCATAAGGAAAATAAATTCAATGAAATTTGGAGGAGAATTTGATGGAGAGTAATTTTTTTGCTTCAGATTCAATACGTACACGATGGAAGCGAAAGCACCGAAGATAGAATGATCCTGGAGTTGCGACTGACGAGCGGTATGAACTTCAAGCTTCCTAGTTATCTCGAGGGTGGTTTGAGATTTCCACTTCACGTGAACATCACGCCGGTTAACGACCCACCGGTACTCGAAATACCCACAACGAAAGTCCTCAGGCTTGCCCAAGTAAGCTCTCCCTCTCACTGCTATCTCCCGCAAGAAGCCACAAGAAAAACACAGGCTCCGGCACACAAGCATCATGCGCGACTCTACGGGCTTTGTTTGTTCGCAATTAAGGGACTCGACACGACCTCAACTCATACACTATTCTCCTCGTAGCATCGCTGTACACGCGATATATTCTAATACGTATGGGGTCTTCCGTGCCCAATTTCTCCTCCTTTCGAGTTGAACAAATTTCTTTGTTATTTTGCCTGCCCAACAATTTTTATATTTTTTTTCTCATAAAAATTAAAATATAAAAAACTAACACATTGGAAATTAATACTCAATTAACGAAGTTGCCATGGGTTCTTTTTGTACTTTTGTGGCAATTTTGGAAAGATATTATTTTTTTAAAACAAATTTATAGAAAAAGTTCGAAATAATAATCGATAATTTTATTCGATTCGTCAATAATTATTATGACGGTATATTTCAAAGTCTATTAACGGGTTTTATCGGTAGTCTTTAAATATTTTTAAGAAATATTCTTGCGGAATTTGATTCGGAAATATTTCTAGTTTCTCAAGTTATATCCGCCGGGGGATTTAAATACGACGCCTTGTAGAATTGGTCAGCTATGTCGAGAACATGAAAAAAAAAAACAACATTTTAATAAAAATCTATGAACAAGCCTTTCAAATCCTCTAAAAATTATAAAAATAAGATTGGAAGTTTATACCATGCGCTCGCATAATTTTCCGACTTTAGGAAAGCTTCGGTTATGAGGAAGCATTCTTCTCAATTAACCCGCTTCCCCATGAAGCAAAATACACGAAGGTAGGAGAATTACGAGAGAACCTTGTGGCTATTGCAAATTTACAAAGTTTTTAAATCGATTAATATCGAGAAAATATTGTGTAGCTCGTTTGAAACATAAAAATAACATTTCTATAAAATTTGAACAACTTTGCCGATTCCAGCCAGCACCAGCGACAAATAAAATTAAGGTCCTTGAGTAGTTCAAAAATTCTATAAATTAGAGAATATAAAAGTAATTTTGAAAAATAACAGATTTCAAAGTAAATTAGTAAACTTTGTTTACGAACGAAAAAAATATCGAGATTTTTTTAAAACTTTAAACTTGCTATCGAAACCAATGAGCTGTTTTATTTTTGACCTTGACAAAATAATAGCCAACAAAAGGGTGACCTTAAATATTTGCAATTTTTTAATGTAAAAAAAGAATGAAAAAATGAAAAGAGTAATTGAAAATAATTGAAAATGCGTTAGTCGAGTCGACACGAACCGCCTCGTATATACATACCGTATCTTTGTCGGGTGTATGTAAGTATTTACGAGGCGTCTGCTGGGTTTTGGGGGCCCCGGACCTCGTACCACCTAGATGACAGAAAACCAAACGATGTTTCAGTGGTTCAAGTTTGTTGGTTCTTCGCTTACGTTAAAACACGAATTTCATGTGGGTAAGCCGATGATTGGAAACGACCTCCCAATCAGTCAGCCTGCCTCTCTCAATGTCAGCATATATATATGTACATATACATACATATACATATGTATATACATAACGAAGCTTGCAAATTGATAGATTCGCTTCGGAGCGTATAATTCAATTAACGCCACATGCATGCTTCGTTTAAAGTAGCTTTATCAGAGTTATTATCCGATGAATTGTAATTGATGAATCGGTTCAATTTAAAAACAAAAAAAAAACAGTAGAATAAAAGAGATCGAGGAAAAAACAAGTCTTCTTTTCTCGAAAGGGCACCAAGAGAACGTTGAGCAAGGAACTAGTCTGGACCGTGGACGCGGACACGCCATCGGAGATGCTGACCTACACTGTTTTGAGGGCAGACACGGATGCCGGACACGTCGAAAGATTGAGCGAACCTGGACGACCTATTGAAACTTTCACACAAGCCGAATTGCTACAGGGTAGTGTCGCTTATGTGCATCGTGGGAACGGTAAGACAGACAAAAATCATTAGTATCGTTACTACTGCTTTTAGGGTTTATTCCCCGTTTGTACGAACGTTAGTAAAAAAATTCTTTTTTTTTTTTCGGGTAATTGATCACTCTAGAAAAATTCTTGAAGACAAAGCCACGTTTGCAACGACGATTCGATTAGGAATAAAGTTGCAGAATAATCTTTTCGATCAAATGTAACTATCGACTCGAAGGAAGATATTTAAAAAAATAATCTTTCGGTCTTTTTTGAATGTGTTCCTAATCAAACGACTTATCGTCTCGTATGCATTCAAAAGCGATTGTTTCTGACTACAATACAGTTGTATCGTAATTATATTCCATCTTTCCCAACAACCAATTTAATTACTTGTGTAAATTTGAAAAATGTAGATTAAGGTAGATAGTAAGAAAGAAAAATGTCACGTTTGTCACAACTCCAAAAATACGAACTATAATTAGAGAAATCAAAAATTTGTAAAAACTATTTATGATTATTTATGGAAATATTACTTGCAGTGATATTATTTTATGTTTTGAAGACTCCCTCGGAAAACGGGTGTTATTCCAAATTTAAAATACCATTTAGATGTTTTTGTTTAAGACCGAATAAGCTACATCCTTGTTAAAATGGGGGATAGAAAATTTGGCGCGTCGACTTTTTTGGTTCGACTTTCAGTTTGAATTTACCTCTTGGAAACTTTTGTTAGCTCGACGGGAGAAATTTCAGACTTTTCCAGCGCACAAGGGCACGCTCGCACTGGAATAAAACATACGCGGAGTGGAGATTGAACCATGAATTATTTCACCATATTAACTGAGAAGAAAATTATTCTTTTTCGAGCAGAAAAAATGATCGGTTTATCGTGAATTTTAAGCTTTAAAAAATACGGCTCACGTTGCTCACCGTTTTATTTCAAAACTCGGTTTTTGCAACTTGGCACCACAATATCACAGTATAATAATATAAACCGATGACCACCCACCAAATGTACAGATTTTATCTATCGCCCTTGCTTTCTACTCGGAAAGTCATGATTTTTAAAATAATATTCCCTTAAAAAATGCCGTAAAAATGGAGGTCTTTGAAATTTCAAAAAACAGCAAAGTTGTCAGGAAAAAATAGTCACAAATCGGTCAAAAAAAGAAAAGCTTTGTCCTGAAATAAAAAGAAAAAAGTAGTCGATCATCCGTATACGTAAATCGTCGTAATGAGATTTATAGCAACGTTTGAGTCATTTTGCCTTCATACGAGGAGCCGACATGTAGCACGATCCGTCGTAACAACTTCTAAAATAGTCCAGGACTTTTAGCACCAAAACACGGTTCGTAATGCAAAAAACCCTACTACGCGATTTTTCGATTGGATTATGTCAGGGGGTGTCTCCGAAGTATAAATCCTAGTTTGTGTCGTTTGAAACCGCGTGCGTTAGCCGCCATCTTGGAAAACGCCTTTTTGCAAATAAGTATCTGGGAAACGGCGAGTTTTACGTTAAAAATCGTAATGACCTTTTTTATAGAGAATAAAATTTTCCATCTTTTTTATTTGAAACTTTTGTTCTACTGTTAATATTTCTCGAGATATAGTCGATTAAAAAAACCAATTCTTTGTTTTTGGAAAATATCGCGATCATTTTTGGAAATACCGTAACCAGGTAACCAGAATTATAGAGCATGAATTTTTCTACAATTTTTGTATAAAACTTTTTTTTGTAAACTTAATAATTGCTGAGTTCTAGCGCAACGAAAGTTGCCGTCAGCTAAAGAAAAACAGTGGTTTGTGGTAATACGTTACTCTAGCATGCAAACAAAAAGTGTAATGGAAGAATTTTATAATAGAGACGGTTAATATTAATATTAGGAGATTAGGAGATATGGGCGATAGGAGGAAACTTTGCGCAATAAACACATTTTGATGAACTGTGTGAAAAAGTCACGAAAATTTATTCATTTATTAATATTCAAAATCGTGCGTGCATTTATAATAATAATAAAAATTATTCTTGCCATGTTATATACGCCGGCTATACTTTAAAAGCATTTTCTTTGTTTAGAACATGACAGCTGATTGTCGATGATTGGCAGGTTTTCTTGTTCCACGTTTAAATCATAAATAGCAAATGAATCAATGAAAGATTCATTTTCAATGTTGTCTTCGTCACTATCAACCGTTGTCGGGATTGTGTTATTACATGTTTGCCCACTACAAATTGAACAAATAATCAAGCATTTTAAGCGACTCTTCCAGCATCCACACGAGGCTACACAATTTGTTTTGCATTTGGACGATATTACGCGTAGTAAACTTTGCGGCGCGGGAGCTTTTTTCGTCCTTATAGGCGATAATCGATTCGCAACCCGCTTCCATCCCCATTCTTCTGTGTCATGGTAAAAACCCAGCCAACTTTGCACTTGATGGTACACTCGGAAGGAATGGTAGCGGGCTGCCTCCTGCGTCGGTGGAAGATTAGTTTAATTCAGCTTGGTTTTCCGAGCTAATTTGCCGAGGTTCTTATATCGCAGACCGTTTTATTACCTCCATATGAAGTAATAAAAAACCGCTCGCCAGCTTGAGCGATCATGTTCCGGACAGCGGACGATAATGACGAAGACGACATTAACAATAAATCTTTCGTTGATTTATTTGCTATTTATTATGATTTAAACGTGGACCAAGAAAACCTGCTAACCATGGAAAATCAGCAGTCATGTTCTAAACAAAGAACACGCTTTTAAAAGTGTAGTCGACGTCTATAACTTCCCAAGAATAATTTGTTTATTATTTATAAATGCACGCATGATCTTGAGTGTTAATAAATGAATAAATTTTCACATCTTTTTCAAACGGTTCATCAAAATGTGTTTATTGCGCAAACTTCTTTCCTGTCGTTCATATCCCTCCTTTTCATGATAAATATTGTTATTAACCGTCTCTATTATAAAATTCTTCAATTACACTTTTTGTTTGCGTGCTAGAGTAACGTATTACGACAAATCGCTGTTTTTCCTTACTTGACGGTAACTTTCATTGCACTAGAACTCAGCAACTATTGAGTTTACAAAAAAAAAGTTTTATACAAAAATTGTAGAAAAATGCATGTTCTATAATTCTGATTATTATATTTTTTACCGTATTGCAAAAAATGATCGAGATATTTTCCAAAAACCAAAAATTGCTTTTTTCATCGACTATATCTCGAGAAATATTAACAGTAGAAAAAAGTTTCAAATAAAAAAGATGGGAAAATTTATTCTCTATAAAAAAGGTCATTACGATTTTTATCGTAAAACTCGCCGTTTCCCAAATACTGATTCGCAAAAAGGCGTTTTTCAAGATGGCGGCTAACACACGCGGTTTCAGACGACACAAACTTGGATTTATACTTAGAAGATACCCCCTGACATAATCCAATCGAAAAATCGCGTAATAGGATTTTTAGTATTGCAAACGTCGAATAGTCCTGGACTATACAAATTATAAGCTAAAAACTGTTTACAAGCGACAGATAAGACGAAAATATTGTAACTCGATCAAACGTATACACTCATAGTCTACAAAGGCACAACAAATGTGGAAATATTGGAATTGACATTGTTGTTGTTTTTTTTTTTTTTTTCAGCGAAATCGAACGCTCTTCTGGGGCTTCAAGCGAGTGACGGAATAGCAAGCAGTCAGTCAGCATTTTTACGCATCGCCGCATATCCACTGCAATTAAAATTCAAACACAATACCGGTCTTGTAGTCGTTCATCGTTCGTTCACGCATCTGAGAGCGTCGAATTTATCATTCGCAACGAACTCGGACGATCCGACGATCGAAATACTTTACGAGGTCGTGACACTTCCGAAATACGGTGTTCTACAAAAATTTAGCAACTCGGGCGTCGAGAGATGGACGAATGTCGGTCGTTTCACGAGCCGCGATATCGAACTCGAAAATATACGTTATCTTCACAACGAGGGTAGCCCAACGACGGACGAGTTCAAATTTCAAGCGAGCGTTCGAGAAGTCAGGACCCAGCAAAACTTTGATTTCCGGATAAATTTCATCGATCTCGAACTGAAAGAATCAAAGAAGATTTCCATAAACTTTACAAACGCCGTCGAGACTACGATAACGTCTGAGAATTTAAAGTTCGAGACGAATCCACTTGTTACTTATCCGAGCAAGGTCAAATATACGATAGTCGAAGCGACGAAATACGGGAATGCGATGCTCGGCAACGAGATACTAAAAGTCGAGGATACGTTTACACAGGAGGATATCGAGGCAGGTAGAGTCAAGTACCGACTATTGAAGCGCGCATACTCCGCCATCGACGATCGTATAACGTTTCGTGTGAGCGCCCCCCAGTGTCAACCGATTGTATCAAACCTTTTCGTGCGATATCGAACCGCTACGAACGCGAAAAGTTTGGATTACCGTGAGAGCCTACGAGTCGACGAAGGTTCCAAAGTTTCTCTCAAGATTATTCTAATGGATGCCAAGAGTTACGGTGTCGGCGGACTCCTTTACAACGTAACGGAAGCGCCCAAAAACGGCTGGCTTACGGTACAATGCCGTGGCAACGAGAGTACGCGAGAAAACGCTACTTACTTCACGAGCGCCGAGCTCGACGATAAAAACGTTTACTATCATCACGATGATTCCGAAAACGCTCGCGATACTTTTAAATTCGTCGCCGTTTCGAGCGACGCTACTGATTTCATGTACGCCGGGCAATTCGAGGTACGAATAACTCTTCAAAATGACAATCAGCCTACGCGATCGTTTGTAAAAGCATTCCACATCGTCAACAACGGCGAACGTCCGTTGACCGGTAAGGATTTGGCCTACGAAGACGCTGACAGCGGCACGAGACCCAGCGACTTGATTTACCGTCGGAACATTATCACTAATGGTGACATTTATCATATCGACGATAGTCACACGAGTCTCGAGGAATTTAGCCAGCAGGATCTGAACGATCGGAAAATAGTGTTGAGGCATAGGGGCGAAGAACGAGGCAAATTCGAGTTTGTCGTCAGCGACGGTCATTGGAGGACCCAAGGTGAGCTTGAAATCATAGCAAGTCCTCCGTACGTCAGCTTCCGGCCGAGCAACGCCTCGATCGTTCGTTTCAACGGCTCGGTACCTCTTACATTGAGGGAGATCGACGTCGAGTCGAACGTCAATGCCAACGACAAGGACGTTAAGTTCAGCGTTCTCGTTGAACCGAAACATGGCTCGATTATGAAACATGGCAGGGAGACCAGTAATTTTTTTCGCGAAGATTTGACCCGGGAGAACGTTGTCTACCGGCATCGCGGAGATTCCTTGGCAAAGGATGATTTCAAGATACGCGCCATCGTTCGGGGCATAACTTCGGAGTCCCGAATAACCATTAAGGTTTACGCCAAGAGTTACTGGGAACCTATGGTAGTTCAGAACAACAGAACAATCCTCGTTGAGGAAACCACGAGCGTAAGCATGAGCAAGAAGAGCTTAGAAATTTCACACCCTCACATTACCCCTTCGGAGATCGTTTATTTCATTAGGGAATGGCCTAAATACGGTTACCTAGAGGTACAGAGCAACGACGAGAATCACAGCGAGGATGGCACGAAGGAAGACGATGATTCCAGTCTCGTCAGACATTTTGATCAAAGTATGATCAACGAGGGGCGTGTTTACTACGTCCAATCGACTTCCAATCGCACCGACGATCATTTCGTCGTCGACGTCACGAACGGGGTCACTTGGACACGTGGACTGATTGTCAATTTTTTGATAATACCCGACAAAATATACGTCGAGGCAGCCGCTAATTTAACGGTCGTCGAGGGTAAGAGCATCGCTCTCGAGGCCTCCAATTTTCGGGTTTTAACGCCGTACTATGCCGGCAAGATAACCGATTATAAAATCGTCAGTAAGCCGAAGCACGGAACTATTTTCGATTTAACGAGTAACGCTCACATCAAAAAGTTCTCCCGGAAACATCTTAACGCCAGTGTGATTATTTACCAGCACAACGGTGATGAGTGGCCCTACGATGAGTTTCGCGTTACCGTAACAGCGGGCGATAAAACGAGTCAACCCGTTGATATTGGCATCAATGTGACGCCCGTCAACGATGAGATACCTATACTAGTTAATAGGTCAACAATCAGCGTACCTCAGGGTGGAAGCATCGTTCTGAGAAATGACAGCATAGCCAGCATTGACAACGACACCGTAGCCACTGACATTATTTACAATTTGACGGCTGTCAAGAACGGCTATCTGTACCATGCTGATACACCCGATGTCTATATCTACAATTTCACCCAGGCACAGATTGACGATTCCAAGATTATTTTTACACACACGAGTAAGTATATCGTGAACGATCTAATCATTGTCTAGTTAATCATCGAGCAATACAATCAACCCTTAAATAATATACGATTCGTTTCTTTTTCCCATCGGTCGAATAAGCCCAGTGGATACTGTGAAGATTTTTTAAGGGGATTCGACATATTTTAGAGTTAAAAAATTCATTTTTTCCCCGAAAATATATGTCTCTCTTGATATATGGTTCAAATTTCATTAAAATGTTGAGCAGTGGAAGTATGTTACATAACTGTTTCAAGTTAGCGTTTTAATTCATTAGATATGCAAACTTTTTCAAAAAATCGTGTCTCCTGAAGATGTTTTTTCACTTGTAATGTACCTTTCCTGGAAGTCTACTCATTGTATTGGCATATTTTTTTTGACGTAGTAAATACATCCAAACGAAGGATGCGGGGAGCCATTTTTTTGAAAAAACGCTTCAGACCCAAGAAAAATATATTTTAAGGTAAAAAAACGTGATAAAAAATGTAAACAAAATTTCAAAACGATGTCAAAAAATTCTGAACCAAAATATTGTAAAATGGCTCGACACGTTGTTTAGAACACGTTAATATACACACACAATAAAAAATGGTCAAAATCGAACGTACGGTTCCTGAAAAAAGGTACCTGACTTTCAGTTGGTCCCAAAACTTTTCTATTTCGAATATCCGCTAAAACCCCACATAGAATTATCAATAAAGTCTTTCTGACCAAAAGTAAAAAACAATTGTCGAAAAATGTTAAATAGTTTTGAAGAAATCTTTATCTAATAATTATTTTCAAGTAAACGATGAATTTTTATTAACACTCATTGTCAACGTATACATATAGAAGACTGTATGCAAATTTGTGTACCCGAATCTAAAGTATAGGTAGTTTACGGTGTACGCTTCCAAGAGGACATTCCGACGAAATTGGTGCTCGGCGGTTGACAGCGATTAAGCCACACGGTTTATACGACAAATAAAATACAAATGTATTATAAACTAGACGTATGTGTTTACATCATCACGTAGGGGAAATTCGATATCTAAATAAAAAATGGCAGACGAGCGAATTTTATTTCCGATTTTTATCCACAATTTTAATTGCTTATAAAAAAACAATAGAAGTGGGTCCTTTACAAAAACATCCCCACGTCGTGACATAGAGACTGAATTGTCCAATAGTTTAAGACTTGGCTCATGCAAATCGGATGTATAGTTTTCTTAATTTATTGTCAACCAGGTTAAAAACATAGTTTCAAGAAAAACGCGTTCAAAGTTTTGCTGAAAAATAGTTCAACATACAAACTAAATTTTTTTAAATTCTGCATCTCTGTCAATTTAAGAAATGTCTTTGTAACATTTAATGAGACCATTCTTAATAAATACATCTTCACAGAAAACGAAAACAAACAATGACACAGAAAACTATTTACCGTAGCGTGGGGCATTAGAAGACTCTTAAGGAAATTAAATTAACTCGACTTCATGGTCTATCGATATTCATTCTACATTAACCTTGGGTTAAGCCAATTTTGTAGCCTATAATTACTTTGTTATAACAAGTAGCCATCGACTCACAAGCCCTACAAGAATGCATTGAATAATAAAAGTATATCCACCCACTTGAGTCATCTAGATTCTATTTGGAAAAATACGACAGGATTTTTATCAACCAAAGTTTTTTGTTCCTTCTATCTGTTTACAAGCTGTATCCGTAAATTGATTTTCCAGACGGCACGTCCGCTTCATTTGCTTTCATCCTATTCGACGGTGTCCACTCAACAAGTAACTACGAGATATCAGTGAAGACTCTCCCGGTTCACATTACGGTGGAAGTCAACAATCCACTGAACGTATTTCCACTCACGAGAAAATCCATTTCGACGATGTTACTCGTTACCACATGTTCGGATCCACAACGCGATGTCAGATACATCGTGCGTGGAGGACCAAATTTAGGAAAGATCATAATGGAGACGAGCGAGGGAACTTGGCAGGAGGTCGATCGTTTTACACAAAAAGACATTAACGAAAGCAGAATCATGTACGAACATACGAAGCAATTCATGGACCTTTCAACCAATGACTCTTTCATATTCGATGTGGAAACCCATTTTGCCGAAATCATAACAAATCAAGTAAGTTTTTATAATCAATTTTTCGTTTGTCGATCAAACAAATTTGTGAGTCGCTTGATAGTTTCGCGGAATATTTTAAAAGCTCCACTCAAGTTAGGAAGACTATAATATAAAATGAAATTATACATGGGTTTTGGGTTTGGCATTATTCCCCAAAAAATTATTTCAACCGCCTTTCGAACCAATACGCAACAAATAAAAACGTGAATACTATGGAATGCAATGGAGTCGTTCCTTTAATGTTTTAGAGGGAAAAACAAACGTGACCATATTTCATGGCTCATTAGCTCCTTAATCGCCGGAGAATTTTTCAAAAAGATGCCTTGACCGCCGACAATGAAAAGTCTATCAAAATTCATGAAACTTAATGTTACGACATGGTTTTTGTTAGGGCCTTGATTAAGCATTTGGTATTTGCAAATCGAAATTGTAAATACCGATAATAATATGGCGATCAGAAATGTTAAAATGAGTCAATATTTTTCCTTCTCGACACAACATTTCTAAAATCGAAAGCCACGCTTTTACTACGACTCCGAATTCACGAAACGCGAACAAAATGAATTCGGGTACGGATGGAACTAGTTTTTAGAGTCTTAGCCGCCATATTGGATCGGTCATTTAAGATTTGGTAATTCTGACTTGATATAAGTGATATAGCGAGCCCAAAAAAACGCCCTGGATACCAATATTTAAAATACTTGGCCGATTAGAAAAAATTATCGGACTAAAATTTTGAATAAAACTTGGAAGGACTATACTTTTTTAGACAAAAAATTGAATAACGAGTGGCAATAAAACGGTACTGTCAACATACTCGACAAACATATAAAATGAGCCTGTTTGAGTGAATAGGAACCTTTTCCGGACGCGTCAGCTGTAGAATGTGCCACGACAAACATTAATGGTTTTTCGGCGGTCTGGAAAAAGTCTGAAATTAGAAAGATCTTTGCGATCGGCGGTTAAGGGGCAAATGACGCAGGGTTTCTAGTTTTATTATTTTTGTAAATTGTTATGGCTGGTGCACGAAAGTTTACTATTAAAAATTTATTGTTAGAAAATATGTAATGGAAAATGAAAAGGGCACGAATAAATTTCGCAGGTGTTTCGAATCGATGTTTCCGTATCGAGCGGGGGTCTAGACAGATACGTAACCGCGAGAACAGTCCAGGTCGAGGAGGGTGGTTCGGCAAACGTGGCACTGAACATCACGGAAATCGTCAGGTATCTTGGAACAAAAGCGGGGATCGAATCACCAACGGTCCTATCGAGGCTCGTACGTCAACCGAGTCACGGGCACGTGATGCTTTTGCCCGATCTCAACATAACAACCTTCACTCAACAAGAAATCGAGAACGAGAAAATAGTTTATTACCACGATCATTCGGACACGTTGGAGGATCGTATCTCGTTCTCTCTGTATTTGATGCCGGGTCACGTTGTGCTCTGTAACGTTAGCGTACCAGTGGTGATAAGGCCCGTAAACGACGAACCCTTCAAGCTCATAACGAACGAACCACTTATAACCGTTGTTCAAAATCAAACGAGAACTATCAAGCGGGAAGATTTATTGACGACTGATCCGGACACCGGACCCGACGAGATCACCTACGATCTCATATCGGGACCAACTTACGGTAGACTCTTACTCGTTACATACGATCAAAATGCCTCGGAAGTGCGTCAAGTGACCCAATGGACGCAGCAGGACGTCGACTCGAATCGCCTCGTCTACGAGCACAACGGTACGACCCAAGCAGCCTCCTTTTACTTCCGGGTCTCCGATCACAGTTTCAATCCCGTGTACAAGATCTTCAACGTTAACGTATTGCCAATAAAACTTAACGTGACCGTGACAAAACCCGTGAGCCTACCGCAAGGATCCAACATGGCCGACGTTTCTGAAAACAATATCAAGTTAGACACGAATGCCAGACAAGAACAGATAATGTACGAAATAACAAGATCACCCGAACACGGGATGCTCTACGTTCGTGGAGCCGTGGCGGTTACCTTCAGGCAGACCGATCTCCTCTCCAAGAGTGTCGTCTTCGTACAAACCGATATGAGCGCGTCGAACGATAGTTTCGTTATGAGCGCGAGTCTCGGTAATTACAGGATCAACGACGTGAGAGTCGAAATCGAGGTGGCGCCTCTGATGATAAGCCAAGGGATGAACGCCATCGCCGGTGAGAAAAATCAACTCACGCGTCGACACATGGACGCGACGCCTCTGGTGGAACTAACGGGAAGTGATCCGCGATATCGCATAACGAGGAAGCCCAAGTACTGCAGGATCAAGCGTATTATTAGAAGTTCCGGCGAGAAGAGAGGCTCGCGCGAACGCGACATCTCGAGATTCTCCCATTCGGAAATCATCTCGGAGGTTATCTACGTCGTTTGCCGAAGATTGCCGGCGAACGAGGTAGATGGCGTTGTCGATAGTTTTGCTTTTATACTCGCAGCGGCGAGTTATCAACCGGCGGCCGGAGTATTCGCGATACGAGTGAGAAACAGCTCGGGGGAGGCAAACAGCACCCTCAGCGGTCCGATGGACCCCGTCGGCCACGAAGGTGAAATGGCGGTAGCCCCAAATTTGAGCAACGACTATATTCTCATACTCGGTATGCTTCTTGGGGTATTCTTGCTCGGTGTCGTCGTAATAATAACGATCAGATGCAGACACAATAGATACAAGCACAACGAGGACGACAAACAGACCGACGGTAGTCCAGCAGTCGGTGTAATACCGTTACCAAGACCACCGGATCATCTTATGCCGGCAACGAGCTCGCGCCATAATCTCAAACGTTTTGGCGATCTAACGAGTGGAATTATCGCCAGCACTCCCTTGCCCATACAACCGCAACCTACAACGACGACCTCGACGTTGCCCCAGTGCAAGGTTATACCGTTGAGCGCCCTCGACAGTGTGACCGGATCTGACGCCGATGTATCCTCGAGATATCCGTACGGGGTTGCCGATGGTGACGAATGGAGCAGTTTCGAGACCGGTGAATTGCCGTGCCAAACCGCAACGACCCGACGACCCAATCCTCTATTACGGAGAAATCAGTACTGGGTCTAGCACGAAGCCAGGGCCCAATTGGGTCCGACGTGCCATCTACGAGAAACGATTAACTCATCAACTGTGACCGAAGCCTAAGACTTTATACCGTTGTACGACTACATTATCCTTATTATATATAAATATATTATGTACTTGTAGTATATTAATCATTAATTTCGGGATTATCGATGATTCGAAGCGGTTCAAGACCGTTTCCTTCTACCTTTTTTTTTCGATATCGGAATACCGGACGAGCGAATTAACCTCATTTTTGCGTTCACCTACCGACTCCATCGCTTTCGAGTGGCTTATTTTTGTTCGAAGGTAGAGAAGCTAATAATACTTAAAAAAAAAAAAAGAATCTCTCGCGTATTTATCAATATTATTGCGGTACATTGCGGCGAGACAAAATCGCGCGTATTAAAATTTATTTATCTTACGGAGACTTCGAGGAAGCGGGCGAAGCGATGATTTTTTTCACGATCGAATCACTCCATGATAATTGGTCACTCAATACTTTCACGCCCTCTTCCATCTATGATCGCGCGCTTAAAACAACGGGATTCGATCATAAATCCCTCGTTACAATGGTCGGTAACGCAGTTTCGATTTCAACCTAAAATAATGACCGATTAAATTGGACCCTATAAAAATGTACGAGCGGCAAAGGTTGCGAACGGAATCGTCCTTTATCATCATTCGTCCGTGTTAAATCCTTTATAAATGTCTCTCGTCAAAATTCGTCAAAATTCTCTCGTTAAATTAACGCGGAAACAGGTCGTTCGCACGGCAATTGACACTACATCCCATAATTTTCAAGTTGTCAATTTTGCGCAAGATGCACAAAATGCGTAAAAATGAATATTTACATATTCGTACGGGCCATATTGCTGCTTACAACAACAAAAATGTAACGACTCTTCAATTGCAGTCGATAAGATTGAATCTGATAAAAAATCAACATTAAACAAAAAATAGCCACTGGAACCCGTTATGATCGGTCGGGCGATTTGTAGATGGATTTTCCACATAAATCGTCTGGTACGGAGTGCGTTGGATGTTATTGATCATCACTAATTGTAAGCGCAACCGATGAATCCACCGCTTTGTTACATTTTCTTTACGCGATATGATTCTGTAAATATATTTAATAGGATAAATCTGAACGGCCTATAATCCATGAGCGAGAAACGAATAAAATTCTGAGAAAATGAAGAAACAATATACAATCGTGACAACAAATTTCGACGAAGGTAGAATGAAACTTTGTGACGAAAGGTATTTCGATAAAGTCATCATCAGTGATGATGAAATTGCATACGCGTCATTTCCTAATAAGATTATCGCGTGAAAGGGCGCGAACCTTTATAAGAATAATGATGAAAGATACAAACATTATATATTGTTACGTACCGGGCGAAATGAATTACGTATTTATGGTTGTTCGAGAAACGAGTATACATACGAGTATATTACAATTAACTAAAGTAATACTAATTGGCGTTTCAAGGTCGAGTCCGAGATAATTACTCGCGAGTTATCTCCAGAACTCCTTATTTATTTTTCACGATCTTGTATAGTCCAATTATTATATTGATTTTTTTTTAATTTCATCTAAATACCAAAGAACTTGACGAAAAACTTGTAAGATCTCTTTTTTGTTTTTGTTTTTGGTACTCCACTCATAGGTTTTTGAAAAAGTTGAAACGCACGATGATTATATACATAAATATATATGTACCAGAAGTTGGAAGTAAGAAGTCGATGTCATATTATATGATGGCCTATATGCGCGAAGAGCCTTGAAAATGGCGATAAAACGCGAGGGTAAAAAAATAAATAAATTATATTAAATGGAGAGAGAGAGAGAGAGAGAGAGAGAGAGAGAGAGAGAGAGAGAGAGAGAGAGAGAGAGAGAGAGAGAGAGAGAGTCATTGATAAGAATATTACAAATAAAAGAGAGATGCGTATACTTGAGAAAAGGGAAGAGAAATAAAAGAAAAGATAAATAACCGTACTTTGTGTGTACCACGAGAAACGCGAATATAATTTTTTTACTTTTACACACTCATTATTTGTCATAGGAGTAGATAGGTGCGCCCTCCGCGGAAAATTTTCTACCGCGGATCGCGAGAAAACCATGACCTAATAATTTTACACCCGAAGGATTCGGATAATAACAAAATTCGTCGAGCCTGGCACGATTACTTAAACACGATCGCACGTATATTATATCCATAAATATGATATACATATATGTATATATACGACGACGGTAAATAAAAGAGAAAAAAAAAAGCAAAATCCATTGAAAACGTCCACAACATTACGACCGATCGATGTTATACGTGTCTTATATGATAATAACGATCGATGTTACGTGTCTTAATGTTTTTAGGTATATAGGTACGAAGAGGAATAAATGAAACTGAAAAATGGACAACCACGGTTGGGATAGATATTAAACACAAGCATGAATTATAACACAGGAAGAGGCGAAAGAACGGGGCTTATCGTCGCTACAAGTAACTTCGGCCCATAGTACACAACTACAAATCCGCTCAAAATACCGAGCGATCGAAATTGCACATTCTGAAAACGTTAGATGTTACACGGTATCGTACAATCTATCCACTTTCATTATCTTACGACGAGAGAACACCCCTTTATTACTTTATTTAAATATCGTTTCTCGAAAAGTTTGGACCTTTGTGAAGTTAAACTTGTTGAAAATAACATAACTACACTAAACTGTAAAATATAAAGCGTTGTGCTTATTTAATTTACGTAAGTCGCTCATTCCAGTGCCCAACCTGTTTCAACTCTACGCGTTTCCTGATAGAAGAATTAAATCGACAATGACAATTAGTAAATATCTAGATGAAACTTTGTACGGTCACTTTGTGAACGGAGATTTCAGTACAAAGTGAAAAAGAAAAGAAACAAATTTGTTTTCCTACTCAATGTTAAATAATTCTTCTGAAATGATTTATTAATCACCGGCATTCTATGGAATTCAGGTAGACGAACGTCGGTAAACCATGGACGCGAATGAACGGTCGTTAGGCAACCGTTGCCGGGTTAGAGTCGCCATGCGACCGTTGCTAGTTTACACTCTCCGGGGAATTCTCGGGCCGTCGCATGGCAACGACTGTTAAGCGCGCAACGCTGTTTCTATGGAGCGCGGTTATTCAAATGGACATAAGCGCACGTATCAACAAACTTTCCAACTCGTTAACGTACTACGAACGTTTTCAACAAGGTTTGCTTCACAAAAAAGCATTTGGTGAGAAAAAAAAAAGGTGCGAGAAAATGAAAGTTTGAGATTGTAAAGGAGCCCGAACGAACGGATTTTTGCTATCAGCGGTACTGCTGCGTCGAACTCAATCAATTCTATGGTAGTATAGTATTCTTCGTGTACGTCCTCGGATAGAATCCGTTCGTTCATCTGTGATCAAGGCAAAAAACGTTATGGACTAAGAGCGAACGAACAGTAGAAGAAAAATTGTAACGAGGCAATTTCGCACATTCGCGAATAGTTTCCCGTTTGCCCACTGACGCCAAACTCTCATCTTTCTGGTCAATAGTAATTCTACAAATAAGAAGTATGATTAACCATGAGATTTTTCGCGCGAGTTTCAGTATTATAATAGTATATACGAGAGATTAAAACGAACAAACAAAAGGAAAAAAAAAAAAAAAAAAACAAACTGATGAATATATGAGCGTTGACCGTGTAAAAGTTAAAGAATGTCTCGCGCCCGTTGATACTTATAAGAAATTATCCGTTGACTTTGTTTCAATCGTATACAAGAGCAGACCCAGAAGCACACCCGTAATGTGCAAAATATTTGGCTTCGTGACACTCAATTTATTACAGATTATTGTAATATGCGTCGTAACGTTCGATCGTTCACGTATATAGTGATATTAATTATACGGAATATGTATTTCTGTATAGAAAAACAAAAACAAAAACACAGACTGTTTAATCCTTTGCAGGTTTATTGCTCTTTGTATGATTCGTTGTAACGATTCGCCAGTAAGATTACTGCGTCTAAAAGAGATTCTATGTATATGTTTTATGTATATATATATATGTATGTATATATATATATATATATATATATATATATGTATACATATATAATTTTATGTATATGTATATATGTGCATATATACATACACATGTGTCTCGGATAACCCCGATATGAGTGCCATAATTTTTTAGATATCCTGTAGTAAAAGTTACGATAGCGATGTATTTTCCCTGTCAAAAAGGACGAGCATAGATATATTATACACTTGTAATTCTAATAAATTGAATGTGCAATGGTTATACAAGTCTCTCAGTGAATGATTAAGTGTGCCCCACGGTGTTACATACAGGTCTGTCAATTCCCGGGAGTGGGGTGACTCGCTTGTTGGAGCAGTTTTTGGAAGTTCACGGTTTGGCCACATGCGACACTGCAATCGAGTGCCGATTGGGTTGCGCAAGCGCATTATTAACTTGACTAGCAAAAAATAAAAACAATATTATTGTCGGTAAATCTTGAAGATTATTAAATTAAATATCGCACAACATTAATATAAGCCGAGAAA
>JAPYZT010001065.1:0-24354 GCA_030522965.1 Tryphoninae sp. A BG-2022a
CGCCCTGTTCTACCCACAATAAACTTTATAGTCTCTTTATTTTTTAACAACAATATAATTATTTTAGGTAATTTGTACTATATCGACACTCGGCGTGTCACGTCGAGAACCGTCGAGAGAACCTTTGCGTCTCTTCCTTTTAGCCACGAAACTCGATGTCGGGTCTCGACTCGGTGTTCGGGCGGCTACCGTCCGCGGCGCTGTGTGTCAGTTCGTCGAAGATTGCCGGGTAGCGTTTTTGTCCACGACACCTTTCGCGCTTTACGCGGTTGGTCGGGAACTGCCGTACCGGCAACCGCTACAATATGTTGGTTGTAGTTCGAAATTCAGCCACGAGCGCGCTTGTGTTGTCAGTATAGGACATGAAGTATGGTATTGGTGATGCCATGAAGTGAGGAGTATTCGTTATCGAGGCCCGGTTATTGCTGAAATAAGAATAATACTTATGTCTTCTAGTGTTTACACGCCGTGGCATATTAGTTAATTACTACGAAATCATAGTAATAATATAACCGCACTATCTGCAATACGCTACTCTCTATTCTTTCTCAGTCCTTCTCTGTCATCCTATACCTAACGAGAGCAGCGCCACTATAAGGCTAAGGCCGCACTACGGTTTTCTGGCGCTGGTGATTGTAGCGGATAACCGCGCAACCGCTTAGGTTGCACGCGCTGCGGTTCTGCGTTTAAAACTGTGCCTAGTTTCATGTCAGTTCCAAAATGGAGCGTAGTGACTGTTGTTGCCTTAGAAATAAAACGAAGGAGAAAAGAATGCCAACGGAAAAATCGCCAGTACCTACTGGATACATCCATTATGTAAACTCCGATACTCAAAAGGGTTCTTTCATGAAAAATACCATCATTACCCAAACCCAAACCCAAAGCTTAGCCTTCTCTATTCTGTCACTGTACTGACGTAGAGGTGTATCGTACAGCACAGGCCTCTTTTCTACCTCGAAAATAATTTTTTGGGACCTATTATCGAATGTCTCATTATCAATGGATTCAGCTTCACTTGATGACATCGTTGCAATGACACCGACGAAGGTAAATGAATGGAACGATGAATATTAGAACCTAGTGCTCTGTATGTCAAAAACTGAGAATGAGCAAAACCGCGCGTGGATAATCGCGACGTGCGTGCGGCGCTACGTAGTTTCATAAGTTACAAAGCGTTGCGCGGTTTTTCGCCGCCCACCGATTTATAACAAGCTGCGGTTTTGAAATCAGTCGCGGCAAAAAACCGTCAGTGCAGCCGCTTGTATTGATGCCTATAACTCACAAAATCGCGCGGTTGAAAACTGCCCGCGGTTAACCGCAGTGCGGCCTTAGCCTTAGATGTGGAAATAAAATATTGGTCAATAAATAAAATATTGCTCCGAAATGATGTAACGATGGATTCTCATATTGAATAATGAACAAATCAGTATACCTGTACTGACAAACTCGCAGACGACTTGAGTTACATAAAGATAAACAAAATTGAGAATGTTGTTTCTTACCATACAACTGCGAAGATGCACGCAACTACTGAAGGCCAGGATTTGTAAAGTTAACAAAATCTTGCAAACTTGATCAAGTAATCCCGTGTCGCAACATGAATTGTAGGTTATATTGTTACATGCATGCGATACATATTAAATCCGGTCAAGCCAGAATCTAGTGTGAAAGCTACGACGAACCGATATTTTATTTATTGATTTTTTGGAAAAACAACGATCAAACAAACGTTCCAATTATATTATTTATTTCCAACAAACGATTCCGAATCGATTGGCGTTTGAAAAAATCAAATTAGATAAAATTTCAAAAATTTGCGACTAGCTTAACTCTCATTTTTGTTTTGTTAGCTTGATAAAACATATGATTAAACAAACGTGTTAATTAATCAAACAATCATCAACAAACGACAAACAATCGTTATAAATGAAAGAAAGGTGCAAATGTCAAAATCGAGGGGCTAACTTTACATAGTTACTGTAGGCTTCATGATTATAGAGTTCGCACGGTGTTCTTGCTTGTTGTTTTCCTGCTCGATAGTTTGCTGTCATTTGCTGCCGGGTCCAGTAATGGCTGCGGCGCTGCGTTCAGTGATGGGTTTGCTTCACACGGTGCTTGTCTTATTGCTGGGTTCGCCTATGGCTGCAACGCTGTGACTCGACATTTCGACAATTTTAATCATCTGAAAATTGTCATTGAATATCCTTTGTATTAAAACCATAAATATACGCAACAGCGTGTAAAAAGTCTGCAATTAAAATCAAGTCACTGTTATTATTGTTACACGAGAAAAATGAAATAAACCGTATACTATGAACATTATTTTATTTATACCGGTACAAAAATACAAAGTTTTAATGTCATCTAATTGTTATTTAAGTTATGCATTAGTTTTTTGACTATTGATAGTCGAGCATTTTGCGTTGATAACCAATTTGGTTACTTGACCCATTATTTCAAGTTGTAATGCTTCGTCGTGAAAATTTTTCAGCAAGCTTCCAAGAAATATTAAAAATCCGTCGACTGTATTTGCGGTTAAGCTTGCCACAGGCATCTCCACAGCGATAGGTTCTTTTATTGAATTTGTAAAGTCTCCTATAACTGTACAAAAGTCACTATTGTCGTCCAATCGAAGATTTTTACTTTTACCCTTTCCTGATTGTTGTACTACTGACATTGCCGATGACGAGCAACTTCTTTGTGGAGATGCTGATGGTGCTGAGCGCTTTGATGTCCGTAGTGACATGTGACACCTGCCTGCTTGTTCTGCTGAAGATTCGTAAAGAATTTCATCTGTTGGAGTCATCTCGCAAACATTTGGCTTATCAACATCTTCCAGGTATTCCACGTTTACAAAACGATTTGGCTCTTCGATATTTTCGTCAATTATATGTGTTGCCGTACTCTACAAACAAAAAAGCATGAGTTTGCATTCACAAAGATTTCTTAAAGAGTTTCATCATTTTTAGCATTACCTGATTCAGCGACACATCGGACAATGAAACCTCACTACTCAAGGAAGTCTTCTTCCTACGCGGGATCACGAATGATTGAAGGAACAAAAGTTTCTGGTAATACCATAGGCTTGGTGTATAAACCTGAAAATATTTACATACATGTTTATGATTTATAACGATTTTTAGTTAGTAAAAAATACTTACGTCATCGGTGCCAGTTCCACTTTTTAAAGATGATTTTACTTTTGAATGTTCTAAGTTAAATTGATTCCTCAAATTGTGAAATTTGCTGGCACAGTCTTTAACTGTTGCCGTTGGCCTTAACCTCACAACCGCGTTGGTGACTCGATTAAGAGCCGCAGTTCGAAGATGTTTGTTATGGTAGTGAGCAGAGTTTATTGCATACAGACACGGCTCCGCTTTGTAGGCATCAATTAAAACGTTAATCTGCTCCGGAGACCATTTGACAGCCATTTTTTGAATTGAATTCACCACCACAAAAAAACGAGCACGCAAGCAATCTATCACGAAAAATAGCACATACTCTATCAACGTATTCCAGCACACGACCACGCAGCGGAGCCATCAGTGACGTCACTTTCTCGCAGCGCTGCCATCGCAGCAGCCAGTAAGCAATTCAACAGCAAAACAAGCATCGTGTACGCCATGCTTCAGGTGGAATTTCGAAACCGGTAACCATACTGGTTTCCAGAATGATATTAAGCCCGTGACACGCGGTGCTTGTTTTTCTGCACGATTGCTTAGCTCCATGAAGTTAGCCAACCGACTTTCACTTTTTTAAACTTTCTTTTGCAATCGTCTGATCGTCGCTTAAGATCGTTTGATCCATGGAGAGTAGAGTAATAAAGGAGTTCGAACGCATATGGCAAAATCGTTCCAAACATGACCCGAAAAAGCTAAGAACTCTAAGAACGATGTTAGTTCGAATTGAGCCACAGTGAGGGCTCTCGTCGCCCTGAGCTAACTGCGAAGTGTGGCGTGATCACGGTCTTACATACAGGTCTGTCAACTCCCGGGAGTGAGGGAAGGCTAAAGTGACTTGCATATCGCAGCAGAAAAATCGAGTTCTCTCTATCGCCATCTGCATCGCTGCTATCGAGTGTCGACATGACATAACCTCATCATTGTTTTCGTTGGCTCTGTGCGATATTTTTTCCATTTACGTTCAACATTTTCTCGGCTCATATTAATGTTGAACGATATTTAATTTAATAATCTTCAAGATTTACCAACAATAATATTGTTTTTATTTTTTGCTTGTCAAGTTAATAGTGCGGTTGCGTAACCCAATCAGCACTCGATTGCAAGTGTCGCATGTGGCCAAACCGTGAACTTCCGAAAACTGCTTCAACAAGCGAGTCACCCCCACTCCCGGGAGTTGACAGACCTGTATGTAAAATCGTGGGCGTGATCGATGACTCAAATCACACGACTATAATATGGTAAATGGAGAAACAAATCTACTTTTGCTCCGTGCTCATAAAGTCAATATTTCCTAACATTTCCTATTATTAATTATCCTTCGAGCATACTGATGAAATTATTACATAGCTGCACTGAGTGAAATGGAACTTCAAATTACGAGGAGCTGGTTATGAAATATCTCTGGAAAATTGTCAAGACCATTGCTATTTTTCTGGACTGGCGATCTCGATTACAATGCAATCCACTACGAGATTCATTATTTGTTCAAGGTGACAACGATTAAACGGATAGAAAAACAGCACTTAAGTCGATTTGAGAATATCTTTTTATATTACTTACATTTTTCTTCAGGAGATTTCAAGGAACAAAACAAAATAAAAAATAACGAAATCGCTTTTGAAATTATATACTTCTTTTAATCATATTCTCTTTTTGTATTGCATTATTTAAATAAAATGCAATATGTAGCTACTAAAACAGCTATGAAAAAACAAGCAAATAAACAAGTTCGTAGAGCGATTTATCGAATACGTAAGCCTTTCATAATAATTATTACATTATGAAATTGATTATATCTCAAATTTCGTCTAACGAACTCACACACAAAAGCATGCATGCTGGGCTTGTAATAAACGAACAAACAAAATATCGGTAGTTCCAAAATTAGCGTATATTCTTTATTTATCATAAGTACTTTTGTTTTGCGACAGTGTTTATCCGTTTTTTAATTGTCGGTTACTTGAGCTGTGCAACGAGTCAAATTTCACCAGAGATTGTTCGAAATGCTATTCTATAGTAATGTATACAAAAAAACAAAATATTTAGACCCGTTCCATACAAAATTTTCAGTGACTAATATATTTTTTTACTTTTATAAAAATTTGTCTACACTTTATCAAATAAAAATGTCAACAAGAGCATAGCAATATGACTTATCAATATTATAAACTGCGTTAATCAGACAAAATGTACGACAAATTGCAGATCAACGATTCAAAATCACCGCGCTTAACGGTCTCCCGCAGAAGTGGCGCCGCGAGGCGGTGCAATTATCGGATCGTCCCTCGCTTTTTCCCACCATTTTTCTTACATTACGTTCGCGCTCCTTTACTCTAGTCTCCATGCTCCATGCCTCCGACATTAATCTGGTGAAGAGCTGATGGCGTTCGTCAGTGCCTCACATCGAAGAACATCACGTTATTGTGTAGTTCGTGTAGTTGCGGAATTGTCACGGAAAAAAGGAAAACTGTACGCAATAAGAAATTTGCGATAGAGTGCATTAAAATTGGTGAGAATTCACGTAATTGTATGGAAATCTTAAAAATGACATTCCGTCACAACATCGTATAAACATAACCATCAAATCGTTATATAACGGAATTGTTACAAATTGTATCTTATTCTTGTTTGTTTCTTGTATCAGATCGCGATGAACGTAACCCCACTACGACCTACTCCATTCACAGATCTATTCGGAGGTCTCATCAACTTTCAGGTTAACGAAAACTGCGCCTTCCGCGAACTAGCAGTTGTCGATTGTCTCGAAGCTTATGGCCTGCAAAAAGGACGTGAAAAATGCCGTGTATTGATGGAGGACTTTCGCGAATGCCTCCTTCGTCATAAGCAACATGCGCGTATAGCTATTATGCTTACTGAACGAAAAAGGCAATTTAACAGTGGTGAGAGGAAAGAAGAATATGCCGAAGACTTCCCTGTTGACTCTTACTGAACAACATGGAGTGTTTGTAGATAAACCTTAGTCTGTTAATTCTGTTATCTTATTACCATTTGGAATACAATGAAAAAACACTGAGAATTGCGATTACTGATTGATTTCCCCTATTCGCTTATAGTCTGAAAGAATACAATAAACGATATATTACGTATTTTACTTAACTTTTCGAGCAAATGTCAGGAGGGCATAGTCTACGAGATGCAAGTGGTTATAAGATCGAATGTAAATAAACAAACGAAGAAGAGGTTTGCTGTCTGATAATTATTGCAACCAAGATTGCGTTCAGAACCGGTATGTGCGGGTGAAGGTCTGGTTATGTCAGGAGATTAACTCTATTCCACTCAATCTTTTGGGTAAACTTTATCTGACCATTGATGTTTTTGAACAGATCACAACGGCTATTACACACTGTTCTTTTCGTCATTCTTGTAGGCCTAAACAATTGGTTTGTTCGGAGTTTTTCCATTTTAACAGACAGAAAAATAAGCTTTTTTTTTAGAACTTTGTAAATGTATTCATTGTTTCTTTTTTTGGGTTTGATTGAAGTTATGTTATTACGTTTCTATTAAATTCGATTGAAGTAAATTTGCTTTTCAAAACAAAAAGTGTCGTCAAGATGATATAAATTTTTCTTGAATCCACATTTTTTTAACTAATGCGGACAATAATTCGGTCGATAATAGATGGATATGTAACATTTCTGCACAGTATTTATATAATTGTAATAGCCATTGTTGAGCACAGCAAAGATGCTCTAAAAATAAGTAAAAGTTATTAAAAAAAAAAACGGCTCAACGATTGCTATTACAATTACAAAAAAAAGACGAGCAGAAATTTCACTTAGTTGACTATTATCGCCTGAGTTATCATCCGCACCAGTTCCAAAAACGTCCTTTCAAGAAATCTTATTGTATATCAACTATTGTCATTTTTTTCAATAAAAATTTACTTTAATGTATGTGGAATAACACATATTTTTAATTCAACCAAGAACCTATTAAGTGAATTTAAAAAATTCATGAAAAAAGCTTATTTTTGTGACTGCCATAGTAGTGTCATACCTTAAAAAACTTCTGGACTTTTTCGATTTCTGTTTGGTTCGGCTTCTCAAGGAAAAAATTACATCATAGTCCCTAACTCTCCCGAGATTGTGGGACCCGAAAAATAATTATTCAGATTGATTATAGATATTAATACATGTATTTCACACAAACAATCGATTTGCGGCGAGAAATAGTGATTCCTAGAATGTTACTGATGTATTCTCGAGAGTAATTCCATCGCAAACAATTTTTTATATCACTATTTTTGTTTTGAATCTATTATTTAACTGTTGATAGTTAAGAAATACTTTTAAAATGTCGTGATGTTTTCAGTTTTTGATTTTTAGCTCGCTTGCCTAAGACTTTCGTGCATACGCACCATTCACACTTTTTTTTCCATGTCGTTACGCAGCGACTGCTCTAAAAATCTAACATAAGCTGTCGCAGACAAAGGATGGGTCCAGACCCACTTTTACTGGACTATATAATGTTGAATAACGAAGACAACGAGAATATGACATATACATGAAGATGTGGAAAGATTATGTTAAAACATTTACTGTAGTACAAAAATACAGCTTTATGTACAACTTGTATTTATTTAATGTTTACTATCAACTTGTTAAAAAATCATTCTTCACTTATACGTTATTAATAGTATTATTATGGCAGTGAAATGTACATATAACTATCGTTCCAAGTCTTGACTAAGAACCAACAACTGCTTGTACAAAGGATTTCAAAATCGCAATGGCCCTTTTAAGGCTTATGCGTTTATGAATCAAATAACTCGTATAAATAAACTATTAACATTTCTAATAACAGAAATACAACGTTTCGTAGATGACGCGTAATGATCTATCATAGCTATCACGATTTTCATGGTAGTTGCATTGGATGCAATATAATGTACTTAAAAAAAAGTGTATGAACATCTCACTGTCAGTCTCTGGTAATTTGATGGTCACTGTAACGCAGGTGCTTTTCCATATGACAAATGTAGCAGCAGATTTGAAATATTTTCCGTTCAAACTTCAAAATCTATATTATAACTATATCGCATTAAAAGTTACATTGCTGGATTTATCGTCTGCTTTCTTCTCGTATCTTGGGATTCTTGTATATCTGCATAAGAGTCAGAAATTTCATGGACATCACTATCCCACGCTGAATCCACGTCATTGTTATTCGAGTCTTTCCTAAAAATATAAGCGAATTGTTAATAAAACTAAATTATTCACTTATTTACAGTGGGTGGCTAAATTATTAGAGACAGTCACATTTATTTTTCAATTACTTTGCGCGAATCTGATTTCAGTTTTAAATACTTATACGCATTGTAGAAATTTATTAAACACGTTCTTCATGTGTCTATGATTCAAATATTAGGTGGATGTTGAGAGGTAAATCGTCTATTTGTTTTCTTCAAATTTGTAACGTGTGACAGTCGCAGAGTAGCGAAGACACGAAACAACTCAAGACGAATAGGAGTATTTTAAACAAAGTTATTTTTATATTTGTGATATAAAATAAAACTAAGATATAAGTATTATTATTCTGTTATTATAGGAATTAATTATTGACTGAAGTATTTCAATATTAATATTTATTTAAATATGTTTTGACTTATAGCCTGGGTCGAGGGTGGTATTTGCCTGTAAAAGAATATTCAGCATACAGGTAATAAAATTCTCAAAGGAAGATATTGCTGGAATTTGTAAGGCGGCAGTTAACACAATCAAAATTAATTTGGATCAAACCCAGCCAATGTCGCCTAAAAGGAAAGACAATAATCGAAGAGAAAACATGATTGTCCCTAAAAAATCTGACCACTCATTGTGCCATCGGTCTTATACAAGATTTGCATTGTAACAGAGAGATTTCTATACTCACGAATATTTATTCGTCGATGGTAAGAAGAGTGATTTCGGACAATTTTTGAAGTACGGCCAGCATTCGCCATGCACCTTTCCCCGATTTTCAGCGTCGACGTATTCCTCCAGAAGATTCGCAAAAGGCGATTTGCTTGCCCTGGTTATAACGAATAATTGTGGTACCACACAAAACACTAACGAAAAATTATAATATCTGATAATCGTTCTATTTGTATTATAGGATGACCGAAGACTTACGTGAAGAACAACTTGAGCATTTCACCGATAAGTCCAAAGTTATTAAGCGGATGACCTTGAACTTCACAAATGGCTCTCAACAAGCATGCCTTGCCATCGAGACCGAGAGTACTGAGCATATCTTCGGCTGTACCATATAACAGTGCTCTCTCACCGCCGTGAAAAGCATTTTTCGGTGCCTCATGAGTTTCCCTCTTGTGAATTCTCCGTTTGATGAACGAGGCTATAAAATCGGCCATTACCATACCGGCTTGTCGACTCTTCATTCCACGATCAAAGACGGTTGGCAATGCACCGTACGGATTTTCGTTATCGGTCAGGCCCAATTTGTCAAAGTCGACTACGGAGTAGAATGAAAGGAAATATAAATACAATATTGGTAAAGCGAGACCGAGATATCGGAGATAAATAAGATTGGTTCTTAATGTACGACGACGTACTTGTGAAAGGAAGACTGATCGTCATATTACTGAGAAACCCGGATGGTGGATATCTGACAAAGGGCAACGCCAATGTCGGTGTTATTGTCATGACTGTTCCAGGTGGAAGTGCTATTCTGCCATCGTTCGTTATCCAAAAGACTCTCTTCTGTCGATGATGAGGACCTCTCGTATCGTCCGCGTGCTCTCCTCGAGTCAGACCCAAAGCTGCTAGTGTCACCACCAGGGTCAAAACTTTTCGCGTCATTTTTCCAGCTTCTTCCTCGCCCTACAGAAACCAAAGAAATTCATAACGATCCCATAACGATTCCATCTCGTTTTTTCAAAAAATTATTTCTCTCATTATCAATAATAATGCCCCAAGGTGCAGCATACTAGTAAGTGGTAAAGAGTCATAATGGACCGGGTTGTCCTTGGGGCCACATCTCGAGACGGACAACCCAACCAGTGCGAGCGTTCGCACGTGTCTTCTCGCCCGTAGGATAACAGTATCGCAAACGAGAAACTTGGCGAAACTGCCGTGCGGCTTGATCGCGCGCGAGACGAACCGATGTACATATATAAAAATACAGCAACAGGCGAGCACCGGTGACTGTTCGTATAGAAAAACGCAATTCTTACGCGAACCTGTACGCAACTTGTACGCCAACCCCGCTCGCACTTTCTTTTTTTGTAGATGAAAGGTCCATTCGCCTTGACCTCGAATGCCGTTAAGAGATCTAATCGAAATGGTTTATGACTACAATCCACAAATTCGTGATAAATTTGTTGTGAATATCGCGACAATCGAATTGATCGATCGATCGATGGATCGCACGTGTATGAGATTTTGGGGATGATCGTTATTCGTTCAATGCAAAGATGCATGTACACATTGACTCTATTCTGTCAGTCTATAAAACGAGTCGATCAACGGCATGCCGCCTGAGATTTTTCAGATCCGGTATACATTGCAAGTCCGGTGTTTTCAAAACATTAAATATATATGACGTAACACGACCGTTAGATGCTTCATCTCTACGACTGGTTATTAGTGGCGCCGTAAGTGATACGGTATATACCCGGGACTGTATATAATACGTAATAAGTACATATCGCGTATGTAGCAGGCCTCGTTATCTATTTCTTTTTATGCATATTTGATACGCTAAGATTACACGGTACATTGAAAAAGACCGATTTTCGATGCGATACGATAAGCCCGAGCGTCGAATATCTTCTCTTTTTTACCGGACAAGATCGATTACGGATCAAATTGTCCAAGATCGAAGCGCACTCGGTCAAGGCTGATATCGGTCGGGAGGTCGAGTTCTTTTCTACGGAGGTCGAGAAAAGCGTACTCTTCTTATTCGATGACCGAGCGGCCATTCTTTCTTCCACCGTCAAAAATCCGTTACGTTAAATAACAATCCTTCCTTGATTACGTAACGCATTCGTCGAGTATGGAGAAGACCGCATTTAGGGCAATGCGGGCTGATCGTTTACCCAGAAATGTTGTTTTATGTTTTTCTTCTTTTTCTTCTTCTTCTTCTTCTTCTTCTTCTTCTTCTTCTTCTTCTTCTTCTTCTACCGGTATCGCGGGAGAACGGCGCGTGCGTCATAACGAAAGAAATTGATGCAACGGGAGGTGCTTGAGTGGGGCCGGTTTCTTCTTTAATAACGATTCGCGAACGGCATAATTTGGAGAAGCTTGGTCCTCCGCGAATTCGCATCGGGGTGGAAACTAGTTTACGCGAGAAAAAGGACGACGATTTTATTACGAATGAATATACGAAGCACGCACGCGTAGTTAAGAAGAGATCGTTCGCGGATATTCGCACGACCGCGAAATTCAAATATCGCTAGAAATTAAGAATTCTGAAATAGGGACTAAACTTACTCGCATATAAATTCTGTCCTTATATTTTGCGTTCTTCCTAGAAAGAAATAAAAAAAAAAAAAATAAAAAAAAAACAAATGAAATAATTCTCCAAACTAACGGTGTTACAAGACACGTAAACTGATATCAAAAATTGTTGACGCGTACGGTATGGAACGCATCGTAAGGAAGATTGAAACGAGACGCAAAGTCTCGACACACTTGACACGCCCGGAAACGCGTTTTGGTGATGCGTGAATGCGAGAAAAGGGTTGTTTGATTCGTACAATGAGGGCGAAAGGAAAGTATGTAAGAAACGTGTTTATTTATAACGATCGTTACTCGAGACGTGTGTGACACAATAAGAACTCGCGACAATCGTGTCACGCGTACGAAGAATATTTAATGAACTCTGTATGTGTACACTGTCACGTCTTATCGCAGGATCTATCACGAATGCCACTGTCGATACGTGCAAACCGTTTGAACATCGTTTAATTACTGTCGCGAACGAGTTTTGCATTTCTACGTTCGAAACTATTTAGCTTATTTCCGTCTCGACAAGAAGAATACAATCGAGAAAACGTCGAAGAATTGCGAATAAATAGAATTTACGTACGGTCGAGGAGATTGCAAAGAAGAAGAACGATCGGTGAAAAAGTTTCATTCATTTGAATATTGGAAATGGCTTTGCATTTCTCTCAGGTCGCATTGGTCTCTTTCGTTGATAATGCAATCGGCGATTGACCTCGAAATGACTCGAATAATCATCGAACAAGGAAGCGAAAGAAAAGCGACCGGGATCAAATTTGAATAGACGAAAGAAAATTGATTCGCATTATTATTAATAATTAGTTAGCCAGTTGATCGATTCATCAATTTATCAATTCTCCTAGTTTATAAGATCGTCTCTGTCCTATCTTCACAAAGATAAAAAAGTAGCACGCGTGAAATTCAATTAACCGTTCGCCTTTTGGGCGTCGGAGGGTTTGAGCGCAAAACGAGGGGGAAGATAGTCGAGGACGGCACGAGACTGCACCATTGACCGATCAATCCGGTATTCAACTCGCGAACATCCCATACGAGCTCGTGAAGCTCTGTAATCTCTCTTTACTCGCTATGCTAATGTTCCATGAACTCGAAAGAGAGGGAACGAGAGAAAGAGAGGGATAGCACTTCCTCGATACAACATTCGCTCTGTTACCTTTTTTCATCGCTCTTATAAACACCGGTACATAAACTCACCACGCGCCAATCATCTAATTACAATTACAATGAGCGCCGGTGAATTTAATCGCTATACACGTGGCGATATAATTCCTTTAATCTACGCGTGCCTATGTAAACCATTATTCTAAGAGCTTCTCTCATTGGCTACGTTACAGTCAATTCATTAAACATCCTATTTTCAATTTTTTTAAACAAATCCATGCTGTTTATCCTTCTTTTACAAGAACCTAAAATATACACACGCGTTTTTTACCACCGATTTTTAATTTACGCTAGCTCGACGGTCGGAACGAATCGGACACTTTCAACTGAGGAACGTAACGAGCCCATTGTCTCGAAACCAAATGAAAATTTTGACCGGCGCATTGTGTCAACGATGCGCGAAATTGATGACCCAGTGACTTCGTTACAATCGATTAAATCGTAGTCTTTTCACCGAGAGAAAACGGGTGTGTCGTACGCTCCTCGCGGCGCGATCGAGCGAACCTTTTGGAATTTTCGATCTCTTTCTCCCTTGAAAAGAAGAGGGTTCGTGCCGAGACGTGAGTGGTGTTTGGTACTCGATAAATTCCTTTATTTTTTATTCTTCCTTTTCTTTCTCAAGACGGATACGTTCGAACGTACGTAAACGTCAATTGGCTGGTGAAAAGCTGCATTGGGCATCGCGTCGGTAAGCGCGACGCGGGTCGACTAACGGATCGAAAGACACACGATGTGCGTAGCGGGGTGGAGGAACAAGCATTACTGAAACTGAATCGGGATCGCGAAATTCTTTCGGTACTGCCGGTTGGGTTTGGGTTTGATTGGTTGGTAATCTCTTCAAAATTCTTTTCCATCTTGTATGATAAGAAAATAATAAAATTAAAATTTCGTTACCGATCGCCAACAGGAAGTCGCGGTGTGCCGCACCCTCGGCACTCTCGTTAATATTAAAACGCGTCCTAATGACGAGGCATAGATTGCCGGCAATAAACCTTGACATGTAAAATATATAATTCATCTTGAAAACGTAAAGAAACGGGGCTCGAAGTGCTCGCAGCAAAGCGCACTCGACTCGGCAACGCGATTATCCTTTGGCGAGGGGCTTTTCGACTTCCGGTAATTTCACGTGTCGAAATGTCCCGAGAAATATTTCACCCGTTTTAATTTCACCAAGCCAAGCACCGTTTCGGTAATCAACGTCGTTACACGAACGCGCGTAATCCGCGAGAAAACGACGATTAAATATCAACTTCCGGTTTGGCGTAAGACAATGTATTTCGCGAAATTGTTTGTCTTTGACATTCTACCGTGATTTTCATTTCTATTTGTTTTTGCCTTCTTTCTTTTTCATAAGCTTATTTGCCGCACGTCCGAAACTACCGGCTCCACAATGCTCGTCTCTTTAGGTCATTCGTATAATGCTCTCCCGATCCCGTTTCGAGTTTCGGCAGGTTGTCGTAAAACGGGTCTCATTCGTTCGTTCCTTCATCGAAACGTGCTGCTCCGCGAGTACAAACGAGACAGACTTTTATTTCGCGATGCGAATCGTAACGATAAAAAAAACAAAATTATTATCATCCAAAGCTGACACCACGTTGTTCTATTAAATCGCTGGGAATCGTCAAACGTGAAAATAAAATGGAAGGAGATAGTTAAAATACGAGTGTAAGTAAGTAAACGTCGAAAGGCGATGGAAAATGTCGTCGATGATCGAGAGAGCTTTATCCTCGACGCTTCGCTACCGGTCAACGCGTGTACCTTTTCTCAAGACGAACAAAAATTGAAAATATGTGAGAAGTCTATGATTATAAGGGGGTACAAGCTGGCTCGAGGCATCAATTATAATTTTTTATTCTTTGCTTGCCGGGAGAGGGTGGCGGAGAGATGGGGAACAGGGGGAGGGGGAGTAAAGACGATCGACCGGTCTCGATCACTCCCTCCTACCCCTCAACGATAGGAAAACCGTCTCCCTGCAGGTTGTGCAATCATTATTCGCGATTATTTAACGAGCCTCTCGCTGTGAGCGTCGATCCTTTGCCATGGTAAAATATACGTATAAAAGTTGTATATTATAAAGATAGATATATAAATATGAGAAGGGGGAATCCCGCGTGTCGCATGCCGGAGTCAGGCGGGGAAAACGGGATGGCACCCGAAGGCACTTTGACCCCTAGCATACACTTTTTTTTTCTCTTTCTCGTGTAATTCAATATTTTATTTTCATCTTTTTCTTACAATTGCACATGGAAGTGGATACAACTCTGACGAGCTATGCACTTGTGAAATCACGCGTGTACACACCGTTTCTGCATTGAACCGAAATACGACTGTGTCTGAGTTCGTTGGATAACGGTTGGACGCGTGAAACGTTACGATGATCAAGAAAACGAGAAAAAGATTATAATGGAGAAGGCGATGATAAAGAAGGGAGAGAACAAAGTTGAAGTAGCGCCACTGATCGAAATCACGTGGAATTTTAAGAAATATTATAATTTCGTGTTTTAACGTTTTCTGACGAAAGATCAATTTTTTTATAGCTGTTATCAAAGAAAAATTATTTAAGATCGTTCGGCACGCGAAACTTCAACTATATTTCTCGTACACCGTCGTATAATGAAATAAGAATGAAAATAAATAAAAAAAAATAAAAACATTCGCATACGAACTCACCTTCAACGGTCTATTTTTTTATAATTGTTAAGCATGTACTCAAAAAGAACCGGGGTGGATTGAGTCGCTCTCGCGTCGTGTGCACAGTCCAAGACGCATATACGCGATGCAATTTTGATGCACACGCTGGTTAACAGGGATATGGCATAATTGGTGCCAGCCGGCTCGCACTTGTTTCTTTCATACCGATATCGCACTCTCCGCAAACTCCGTTCCCGATTATCCGCGCGGTCCTATTGTTTCGTTCTTGCTCTTCTTTTTTTCTCTTCGTTGTAGATAATTCTGCAGCAGGCGTCTTTCTTCGTTTCGTGTTTCTTATGACACGCGATGCTCGAACGATTCGTTCTGCTACCGTAACAGTGAGAACGATTCGATGAAAAAGAGACCGTTGGGCTCTTTCACAAGGTCGGGTCGAATGTCATGAGAAATTAATTTTTCATTTTTTTTTTGTAAGTAAATAAAAAAAGAGAGATATCGCTTTTAAACCAACGTACAATTTTCTACTTTGACCGATTTGGTCCAATTAACGTTTACGATTAAAACCATAATTTAATCGGTTATTTCAAATCTTAACGATCCGAAAATTATTAACGATCGGTGCATTATTTTTTACATATAATTTCATTTATGAAACCCGAGCGTAATAAGGAAAAACGCGATGGTAAATTCGTCGTGATACGCGTACGGCAGCGGCCTCGAGACTGGCCTCGGCTTATCCACACGCGCTCGGTTACACCGCGAGTACGTTTTCCCCCCTTCCTGTATTTTACTCGAGGACTTTACTATACTCGTGTACTCGTTTGTTTGTTCCAATGTATATAAGCGCACATTTATCAGGGGAAAATGCACTCGCGGTTTTATACCGAACGAGTAGGTAGGAATATAAAAAAAGAGAGATTGTAAAAAATTAAACGTTATGATCGTTCGGGCCAAGTTCCGATACAACAGGACGATAACAACGACCTTTCTTGACGATGGGTAATGGTAAGAGAGTCCATTTTTCTTTTCAGAGCTTCGTTTTTTTGTAGTTCACAACATGCTTTATTGTAGGTCTGCGAATTGAATAATATTTCAATACAATACCATTAATCCTAAATTACGTTAATGACCATACATACCCGTGACGCAACGACGACGTCATTACAAATTAATTCACTCTGTCTCTTTTATATATGGTTCGACAAAACGAGAGGCAGGTTTTCTTTTCTTTCTCAAATCTTCCATTTTGTTTTTCTAATCAATTTGTCCTCTCGCATCCTTCTCCTGCCTCATACCCTTCGCCCTTTTAACGAAACATTTTTCTCTTTTTTTTTCTTTTTCTTCTCCTTTAATTCTCGTAATAATCGTAACTGTCAAATTCGAGCGCCACTCGAAGAACTCGGTAACAAAACTGTGACGATTCGCCGATTCGAACGCACAATACATATCATTTTTCTTTCTTTCCTTCATTTTTCTCTCTCTTTTTTTTTATTATTTATTATATCTTTCTAAAAACGCGATTATAAACACTTTGAGCACTGCGAGATTTCTCTCTCTTTCTATCGAAGCCCCTAATTTATCTTGGCACATTCGCAACTCGTGGGCACAGGGAGAGATTGGGGGGCAGGGGGGTCGTCAAGATCGTCGTCGGCCAGTCACGGGGGTGCACAGAGCGTCGTTACAAGTCGTGTACAAATTAAGAGAAAATAATGAAAAAGAAGGAATTTGATAAGAACGAAAACTAAAAGAAACGAGGAACGACTCGAAGACGATCGTTGGTGCGCGCGTTACGTTAAATATGAATTAGTCGTTTGATTAATAATGAATATTTGACCGTTTGCGACAGTATGTCCTCTTATGGCACCCTGTATACATCTTTAAATATACGCAAAAAAAAAATAAACTAAACGTTAAAAACTTACTTAAACGATAAGTGAAGATATTTACTTGATTTTTACTTCAGCTATAACTTTATTGTCTAGACAATATTTTATGGAGAAACGAAAATATTAGAAGGAAACGAAATCTCAACCCCCCCCCCCCTTCCTACGCGATCGCCTTGTAGCTAATTTTTATTATCGGTAGTTGAGCGTGCGTGCAAGCGCAGTTGCGTCAATTAGTCCACTGGGCCTGTTTTTTTAAATTATCTAGACGTGTAAACTAGCTATAATATTCATCATGAGTATGTCTCTCTTCCTCAAACTCTCTTTCGTCTCTTCACATTTCTGAAGATATTTCATTCCTCACAAATTTTTCATTCTCGTGCAATATATTTTTTTTTTTTTCGGGAGAGAATTTGGTAGCAAAATTTTCGTTTTCATTATTTATTGTTCGTTTATCTCGGATAAGCCCGTTTTTGTTTTGTTTTGTATAAAAGTAAAATGCTGAGATTACCTGAACGACAATGATTCGCGAAAATTGTGTATGCGGATTGTATTTGTTTCTGTTTTCGCGTTTGCCTCTTTTGTCTCTAAATCTATGAGTTATTTCTTTTAGTTTTCTTTCGTTGTAAGCTCTCTTCGTGACAAGTGGAAGCATCGATATACAGTCTAGACGCACTTACGCTACGGCACCGCCATACCATGCCCTTCCCTCTGGTTCGAACGGCAGAGTACCATTTTTTTTTGATACTCTATCTAACGTGAATCTCTTCATCTTTTATTTCGTTACATAAAAGAATCGTTAATCCAATATAAAATATGGTTGCATTGATAGATCGTGGTTTCATTTTTAAATGGCTATTTTATATCGGGAAGAGCATTTGTTGAATCAGTGTACGATCGTTTCCTACCAATCGCCTTATCAAAAACACTTAAAACGTAGACTTCTTCGACATTAATCACGAATGATTCATCGACTCTGCAAATTTCCTATGGCCACGACGAGATCTCGAGCATTTTTTTTTCTCTACTTCTATTGTCACTCTCGTCTATCAACGATCCAATATTCCGAAAGAAAAAAACGTAACAATTTTATGATTCGAGATCGTCGAGCATTTCGTTATTTTTTTGTTTGTTTGATTTTGTCTGGAGCGATGAATCATACGCGCGTGTCATAGCGCAATTTACAAAATTTACGGTATTACAGACAGTCGCTCCGTGACGAAGGACCCACGAAACAAGGCACCCTTGTGGTTTTTCTTTTCTCGCGGAAAACGTATTTCTATCCTAGAGTACTAATGTTCCTCGCATAAAGTCACTCGATAATTATTTTACAAACGAGAACGACGTATCGCATATTTTCTTTTTATAGTATACATTTAAATGTACACGAGTTTAAACTCGTGTACGTATACTATAAAAAAAATGTCCTTACGGATTTAGTAATTAAATCCAGTTTTCCATTGTTTATAAACAAATTAAGAATAATGTTAGCAACGATCAATCGTTATTTTTGTTTTCTTCTTTACTTTTCGTGTTCGGAGGATCTCTGAGGCATAGGAACTCTAACGCGGGTTGCCCTTTTACTATTCTCAATATCTACTTTCTTTTTCTCGCTCTCGTCACTTAATCTTTAAATATACTGTGCTGTTTTGCTTTTATTACAAGTGGAAATAATGAAAGGGACTTTTAGAGTCGGTCTCTTAAAACTTTGTGACGGGAGACCGATTCTTTTCGTATCATATCTCTCTCTCTCTCTCTCTCTCTCTCGGTCTTTACCAAAGTATAATATCGTACAAAATGAGAGACAAAATGAATAGCAAAAGCACATTTGCGATAAATCCATCGAGGGATTTCTCTTTCTTTCCATTGAGTCGATTTGTATGATTATTTTTTTGCACGTTTGTCAAGCCCGATAGCACTGATAACCAAATACCTTGAAGAGAGACTGGCTCGATAGTATTTCTTACTTGTTTGTTTGTTTATTTTTTTGCGTTGTTTTAAGACACTTTGGACGCTATTCGGCAGTGAGCACTGGTTCGTTTCGAGAGGTGTATGTGAGATCGTCACGCTCTTCTCCCTTACTCTTTCGATTCCCTATCTTAATAGCGCTCTTACGACTTTACAATACGTTTATGTTTCCAATTTTTCATATACATAGACATATACGTATACTGCCGTGCCTTCATAATCCCCTCAAGATGAAATTTCTGTTCATTTCTTTTTGTTTTTGTTTTGTTTTCCTCTCAACGACTACCAATAGTTAACAGTTTTTACTTCAATTTAAATTCTTCACCAATAAACAACAGCCTAACATTTAACCAGTAACGATTCGTATACGAAAGAGAAAAACTTAGTGACGTGTATGTGTACATACATACATACATATGCACGTCACTCATGTTAAAATAAAAAAGAAACGAAATAACGAGGAAGTGAATTCTACATTTTATTAATGTACGAAACTCGCAACTGACGACTTTCCAGCCAGGTTTGGCCGTGAATTTTCATCGTTTTTCTCATCACTCTCATATGTGCTGATTACTTAGGGAATTTTACGTATGTCTCTTCGAGTTCTCCTGGGCTTTTAAGTAAATCTTGGACGGCAGTACGAGTCACGCTTTTTTTTCGCTGCGACGATCTCAAAATCAAATAAAGAAAAAGAACAAAAAATCACGCACTGCCCTCGAGCTTTCTTCTCTCGCTGTGCTCCATGTAAAAGCTAATGTCTTACGCGCTATTAGTCGAGATAATGTCTAACACCGCGATTCGTCATCGTTTATAGTAAAATAAATTTGAATAGTCGATTTTTGTACATTCAAGAACTTTGTTTTTTTTTCGCCCATTTTTTTTTGCTTCTCTACCCTCGTATTAATTCTTAATCACCTATGCTGCTCTCTCTCTCTCTCTCTCTCTCTCTTTCGCGCGCGCTTTTATGATGTACAAAAAGATGTACTCGTATGGATTCAATGCTTACATGTAAAAAAAAAAACGTCTGTACTAATTTACACATCGTCGTCTCTTACAAATTTTCATCTCGGTCGCTCTCTACTTTGTTTTTCTCGTCTCGTCACTGAATATTCGCACAGTAATAACGCACACTTGCACACAATTTATGCTCTTCGTTCATTCGCACTTCAATGTTCGATCTGACAAATCTGCATGATTTAATTATTAATTAATAATAGTTAAGTAAGTCTTTGGCGTTTGTACCAATCTTTCCGCGATATATATTCTTTTTTTTTCGCATAACGGACAATAGTTTCTTGGCGTTTTCTGTTCTCTTTTGCTTTTTCTTCGTTTTATTCGTATTTAAAAAGAAAAGAAAAAAGTAAATATTCATTCGCAACGACGAACAAAACTGTTGGCGAACGCGACGCCGGAATTCTACGCCCACGACATTTTTTTAAAATAAAACTCCGAATCGATCCGCAACGATATGTGTTAGTGAAAAAGTTCAGTTCTTTGGGCCGATGTTTTGTTTTTAACACGACCGTTAAATAGTTTAATGATAAAATGTGCCATTGTGCCATAGGTCACGGATAAATGCCTTACAGTCGAGTAGATTACGAAATAAGTATTTGTTTCAGAAATTGATGGAGAAAAGAAAACGAAAGAAAACAAAAAAAATAATATAAAATATAAAGTGTCGAGACCGATTAGGATTTTCATAATTGAAAAACATTGGGCGCAGAGATCGTCGCTTGTATAACCCTAGCTAAATTCACAACAATTCGTTGAAAAGAAGAAAGGAGATAATTAATGAAAACCTAAAAGAACAAAGGTGAAAAAGGAAAGGTACGAGAAAGCATCGATTCACGTCGACGGAGACTAAATAAACCGAGTTCCTCGGAAACAATTGCCAGGCTCAGGGGCGGGATAAACGAACGGAAGAGCAAAACGAAACAGAAAATGGGAAATAACGAAGGAAATATTCGTTACACCTTCGCGAAACGATTGCATTATTGAACAAGATAACAGAAAGGGAATGAAAACAAAAATCCAACTCAAACGTATGGGAGATTTTGTTTTTTTCTTCTTCTTTTAATAATAACATTTAGTCAAATCTCCGAATTCATTAATCGTGTTCAGGAAGCGCGAAATAAACGCCAAAAAAGAAAAATACATAATTGGGGAAAAAAAAAAAATCCATAAGTGGCAACGTTTGCCATTTTTTCGACTCGCCCATCAATAATCTCTCTAATTGGCTCTTCTCGTTGTGATAATGTTCCAATTTGTTTCCTCTTTTTTTTTATATGCTACATACTAAATAACGCCCCTGATTGCATTCATTGAGAATTACACGGAAAGCTCTGCTTGCTTATCATAGCTTAAGTGTAAACTCCGTTGTCCGATACGAGCGAGTATCGTACGTTTGAAAATATGGCAGCAGAACACTCTCAGAATAATAGTTTCTTTTCTTTCGTTAGTTTTGAAAAACGCAATGGAATCTTACCGATAAATAGCGCGAATGAGTTGTACGAAGATTGAGGGAAAAATAACGATAACGCTGTTTCCGAAGATAGAAAAAAGTGCTGAAATTGAATGAGAGGGCTTGTGTTCAAAGGCACATTTTCATTATTGACAAACTTGTTTGTTCGAGCACTACCTCGAGTTCTGGCCTCATTTTGCATAAGGGAACTGAACGAAATTTGTTGTTTTCTACATACAGCGCTCTCGCGTTTTTCCAACAAACTCCCCTCTGGTCGAAAATCTAGCGCGATTTCTTTACGAGTAATTGGATACGATCCAATACGCGTTTATATTATGTTTTCATTTCATTTTCTCTTTGCATTGTCGGTGGACCACACGATTGTTTTATCCACCGAGTGCGACCGCGAATTGAATCTCTGGCTTGTCAAATACGTATCTTAAGCTCGATCTGTAAGCGCATCACGTTCAATTCGCGGTTTGAGTCGCTTTCACCGTTGACCTGAGATAGACTCTCGTCCGTCGTTGCGAAAATAATCGTAATTTTTCACGAGTCCTGATTGCGCAGCACTGAGAAATTTTGCGCTCAGTGTGATAAGTTTCATACATAAATGTAATCTCACAGTATGAAATTGTCAAGTTCCACACGGCACTGAAGATTTCCGGTGAGCAGCAGCCATAATTCATTGTAAAAAGTCATTATGATACGAGGAACGAGTAAACGGAACGAAAAGAGAGAAAATAAAACGAAGAAGAGGTGAAGGGAGGGAAGGGAGAAAGGCAAAAACAATGTAACGAATAGCGCATGATTAGCGCAAATGGTAGAAAACCACCGGCGAATGGAGAGGGGCTGAGTGAGATTTGTTTTTCTTTTTCTCCACGGTCACTGGTCAAGGCTCTTCGTTTTCGCATCTTCGTCGTCGAATTTCCGCGAGAGTTCATACTTTTTTCATCTTCTTCGAACAAAAAAATGTGCTCTATTCTCTGTCGCTGTCGTATTCGTCGCGCACAATCTCGTAAGGGTCAAACGTTAGACGGGCACTGTAGCCTCGCGTTCTTTCTCCTGCTGTCTGACAGCAACGGCCGCCTCGACAAGCAGATAAAGGCACTTGAACTTGTCCTTGTCCTCTTCGGGCGGTGTTGGTGGTGGCGTTTCATCACCGTGAGGGCTGTGATTATTGTGCGTACTGTACACTTCGGTCTCGTGCTGTACATCCGGTGTCGTCGTCAAATGTTGTCTCGGTGCGCTCCAGTACGCCGCCTCGCTAACTGTCGACTCATCCTCGTCCCTAAAATTAAGGGTGAAAGGGATATAAGATTTTTAATAAAGAAACAATGATCATAATTAAATATGCGACGAGAGAAAGTGTTCTCGGGTTTAAAAGTGGTCTCGCGACAATAATTGCAGGAATTTAAGTGTCACATAAAACCCCGAGAAAATATGCAAGAGAAGCCGCGACAAAAAAATGCTGAGAAATCTATGTAGTTAGCCAAGGGGTGAGCCAAGTTGTTTTTATCGTCTCGGTATTTCGAAACTCGTAACTGCTTTATCAGGATTTGACGTAGCAAATGGAACATCCGTTTCCCAAGTGCTCGGCTTACTCTACGATATTAAGCTGAGTCACTTGTACTCGTTGCCGATGTTGTCGAAGAAAGAAAACGAAGATGGCAAAAAGCTTATAAAGAGGCGTGATGAAATTTGACGACTTACCCTCGACGTGCAGGATGTGCGAGGGCATTCCCGTAGCTAAGTTGATTGGTCTGCTCGACTTTGGTCTCCGAATACGGATAAACTATGACACTTGGCCATTGGGTTGATGGACGTTCCTCCTCGCTGTGCGAACTGCTCTCGTAATCGTTTGGACTGTCTTCCTCGCTCCTATACATTCGAAACATAGACAAACATTTTGAGCACGAACATTCGCTATATGAGGTCAACAAAATTACGTTATTGCATCGTTTTATTTGCAATACAGATTATCGATTTGTAATTATGTCGACATGAATGTTATTTAGAAGATGAGAACTAACCGATACATGAGACCAGCTGCGTCTTCGTAATCGTGATCTCGACTACGTTTCGGTGCGCTCATACCGGCCAATGGATCCCAATCTTGATTCGTTCTAGGACTTAGTCCGGATGTCTGTTGATGACTACCACCTGGCATCTTCTTGCCTCGACGCGATATCGTGTACTGGAGCGGGTCATGCCCCTCCCTTCGTATCATCTCAGGTAAAATTCGACGTCTTGCATTTATGAACCAATTGCAAACCTGCAAATAGAACAATAATCCCCCACCACAAATGATTAAATATCATCGCCTTATTTTTGGGAAACAAAGAAAGAGCGACAAGGAATGGAAACAGTTGTAAATAAATTTAGCATGGCGATTTCGAAAGTGTGTATGATCGGATTGAAAAAATCGCATTTCTATAACTTTGTACAAATAGAACAATAATTCCCCATCACAAGTGATTAAATATCATCGCCTTATTTTTGGGAAACAAAGAAAGAGCGACAGGGAATGGAAACAGTTGTAAATAAATTTAGCATGGCGATTTCGAAAATGT
>JAPYZT010001066.1:0-24346 GCA_030522965.1 Tryphoninae sp. A BG-2022a
CTTCGAATGCATCCACTGGACAGAGCAACGACAGAGACTGAAGGCGACCTCGGGAATCGACATCACCCCCGATAACATCGTGGGGGCGATGCTCCGGGGAAAGGAGGAGTGGCAGCAGATAGCCATATACACAAAGACGATACTCCGACGAAAAAACGCAGACGGCTGCCTGACATGACGGACCCGACGCAAAAATTCGAATCGTATTCATATAAACAAAACAGAACGACGAGATGGACGCGGACCCCCGGCTAGACGCAAAATCTTAGAAATTAACATAGTACCTAGACGGGGGGGGCATAGGAGGTGGCGGTTTAGCTGGTAGTCCGGCGCGGGGGGGGGGGGGCACGGAAGTGGGCTGTCCGGCCGGGAGGCCAGCATCACCACCAGACCGCATGACTGGTGGTATCCATAAATGGATTCCGCACCTCCTCGGATAAATAATAATAGTAATAATAATAATAAAATGAATATTTAACTCCCAATGCGCAAAACTGAATTTATATTTTCTTTATTAATTAATTTGAAGCATAGTTTCGATATTTTAATAAATGTTAATTGCAAAAATATCATGAAAATTAAAAATAAAATGTGATTTTATGATTTTTTCTTGAATTTTCGATATGCGAGTTATGCCAGGAAATGAAAATTCGACGAAGGTGAAGATAACGTCGAAGACATTCTCGTAACTCGAGGCTGGCCGATAGTTTCACTTTGCATTCGTGCCTGACGATCGCGTCCGTCTGTGCACGGACTGCAGAATCTAACGACTCCCTCTCGTATATAACGTATATACGTGCAACAAAAAGTCGCGGTAACACGTTCAGGTGGATCGACGAGCGCGAGTAGGAGAAAAAGTATTAGTACGATTACCATTGTAGTAGTTTACATTGGAAGGTATACGTCCAGTCAGAAAGTTACAATGAATCAAAGCTTCGAGAAACTGGTATGGTATAGCGAAACTACTTCGGGTTTCTACTGCTACTTCTCAACGGGCCCGAAGTTGACGTTACTTTCTACTTTATTGGAAATTTACCTTACAAATTAGGGAGAATGAAATTTAAAAAAACTTTTTCAAGCTCTCCCTTTCTCCCTCTGTCTCGTTCTTTCTCCTTCATGCGATGAGTCTCAATTTTAACCCAGCAAGAACTTTTTCGTAGTCCTTTTCGCGTGAGCTTTTGTGTTTGGTCGGGTTCACCGATATAACGAGATCCTAGAGACGAAGAATCCGAAGGCCAATGGTGAAGAGAAATTATAAATTTGATTCGAAATCGACACTATTTATTTACCATGATAGATTTTTGGATCTTAATTTCTTTGGGTGAATTCTTTCTAAGGACATTGTTCCTAAATAAGGAAGAACGTAGCAGGATGAAGTAGTCAAGTCGTTCAAATGTGAAATTTTTCTAGTTGATTCGAAATCGACACTATTTATCGACCATAATAGATTTTTGGGTCTTAGTTTCTTTGGGTAAATTCTTCCTAAGGACATTGTTCCTTGATAAGAACAAATATAGCAAGATAAATTAGTCAAGTCGCTCGAACGTAAAAATTCCCTCCGTGCTTTACCTGGCCCAAAAAAAGTCTCTAAATTCTGTATAAATCGAAAACAAATATTCTCTTTCACTCCACAAATATTTTATTTTTTCAAAGGGTTACACTGCAATCAACTTGTGGAAATCCCACTAAAACTACGTCTCTTTTTCGAACAAAATAAACTTAATATTAGACCTCGTTCGTGCGTCAGCTCATAATCTTTAATCAATAAATAAAAAGAAAGATATAAAATCCATTTCCAACAATATTCTCCTTTCGTACAATAGGAGGGGTGAATTGCCTGGTGATCTACAGAGGTCCCGACTTTTTGGCATTTTTGTTGTTGTTCGTGTTCACGTAGGTATGTAGGTACGTAACGCGAGTTCTCATATTAGTGACATGAAAGGAGTTTCCCACGTTGCAGGCTCGCTACGTATAAAAGCAAGAGGCAAAAGCATCTGGCCATTTCCACGAGCATGAAGTACGTGTGTACTCGACGATGTTACATTCTCGTCACGCGCCCATTTATCCTTTTTGCGGAATGAGTGATAATTCGGAGAAATCGAATTACGAGCTGGCCCTCTACTGTTACGTTGGTGGCCGCTTCTCTTCCTCCAGGCGCGAAAAGCCTTGGAGTTACCGCATTCGGTGGTCTTTGGCTACCTTCTCCTGGACTCCCTGCACTCTCCAACACCCGTTCATCCAGCTCTTTCTCCATCCAACACCTAAACGGCCAGCACGGACTTTACCGTGTCCGCGTTTTCAAATTCGATTATGAAGTGCGACCGGTGCATAAAGATCTCTCGCGTCCAACCCTCGGCCTTTTCCCGTGTCCGACCAAGTATAAACGTTGCTGATGCTCCCGCAGAGCTTTTAGCATTATTCCGTAATTTTTCTAAATTGCGAGGTAGACGAAACCCTCGTTTTATTTCGTTATTCGTAGCGTTGCTCGTTCTTACATTAAAATTAAGCGTAGTTCCAAGCTATAAAGTTGATACGTAGAAACCAACCGTCGATAACGTTTTCTTCACTTTTTTCTCAATTTAATTTACGAAACGTGTAATGTTGCTCGAATTGAAGAACGGAGCTTAGAAAATAAGAATAAATTCTCGGGGATGATAATATTAATCATTATCATCCGAGTGTTCGATCGATCAATAAAACATCGAGTAAGCATCGCGCGCGTAAACGTCGAGTCTGCTATAATCGCGGCGATATAAAAATGAAAAAAAAAGAAACGTTTATAACCAAGCGATCGAGGTCGTTACGGACTCGAATACGAGCGAGTAAAACGAGCCGGTCGAAAGATAAATCTGAAACATAAAATTCACGATGTATCGATTATTTCGTTCCCGTGTCGAATTAATCGACGCTTCCTGGCGACCCCAAAAAGCTCGAGAGCTCGACAAGGGCGGAACCCCCGGAGCGACTTAACAACGCGAATACGTATAAGGGCTTGGAGGGGTAAGGGAGGAAAAGTAGAGAGGCTCTCTCGTGGAAGTATCCGCAATGCCGAGAGGCTCGTGGTGCTCGATAAATTTTCAGGAAGTTTAATTTCATTTTATAGGCGTGATACTTTAGCGCAAAGCACCTACACTTTACACTAACGGCGTTCTGTGCTACGATCGCAGTGGGTTCCTCGAGTCGGGGGGTTGTAAGATGGTTGGTGTTTGAAAGGGTGAAAATGTGCCCGCGGTATCACCAGATGGAGGTTTGCCGGAGGGGTTGGCCAACCGAGAAGGTAAGAGGCAGTGTACGATAGCCGAGAAGGAGCGTAACATCGGCGACATCGACCTCTCGAAGAATTATACATTATAGTACAGTTACAGGATATTCTCGCGATATAACATAGTTATAACGTACTAAATCATGACTCGAGAAAACGATTTTACTCCCGTAATTATTTTGTCGTTGTTAAAAGCGAGTTACGCTTCCTCCCGACTTTATTTAACGTCACACCCTCCACCCTTATCAACGCATTATCTTTTGTCGACTTAACACAATTTTTATCCATCGATCTGAGCCATTACGCGAGAATCTATATTTCCTGTAGAATTTCGAAAAACCGTGGTGAAAAATCGTGGTGATATATGCGTCTTTATATATTTTTTTGCAATCGGATGCGAAATATTCTATAACGAATATCGTCTCTTCCGTGCAAGCAAAGATCGTCTTCGTCGAGAAGGATAAAGTATACAGCGTGCCGCCAATGCGAAATCAATGTAGAGAAGCGAATGAAACTTTGATCAAGTCCCGGGAGGGAGGCATGGCTAAATAAAAAAAAGCCGAGGAAAAAGAAAGAAGAACAAGAGAAAAAAACAACAGAATTTCTCAACGAGTATTCGTAAAGCGAACGGTATTAATTATTTAATTAAAATTCAGTGTCTGGTACACTCTGACTCGGTAAAGTAAGTGTATAACTCGATGAACGGAACTCGGGAACGAGGATAGAACGAAAATATCCCGGTGGCTGGGCGGCGCTTCCTTGTTACCAGGGTACGAAGGTGATCCGAGAGAGAAAAAGACTATGGTCGGATAGAAAGCGCCGACCTGATCAAACACTTGATTAAAGAAACTTTCCGATAGCCAAAGCAGAAGTAGCCGCGAACTCCGAGTGGCCGCTGTGGCTTACTGAAAACCGGTGCCGGTAGCCGCGCGTTGCGCCGGCCGATGAGGTGATTGGATAGGGCCAAGAGACGAGCGAAAAAATCTCACATTTTTTTCCCTCTTTACTCTTCTTCTTGGCTGGGGTCATCGCTTCACGGGACGTTATATATTCCGTCGGAGAACCGAGAGTGGTTTCGCGAAGACGCGATAGGATAAAAGAGAAAAACGAAGAAAAAGGAAAAACGCGTGCTCGATACTCTCGATACCCTCTACCTATCACTCTGATAACTCGATGAAATTCTGTCTAGCATGAAAATATTGATAACGAATCGTCATCCTTGAACCCATCGAGGGAGCTTTGAAGAAACGTTTCTATAGTTTCTACCTCGCTCATGGTATAATGAGGTTCGAAAACAATTTTGGAAACAGCCGACTCCTATTAAGGAATATTCAACGCGAATATAATTCTGTTGAACCCTTTAAAAGCATTGGTAGCGAGGATCCCTAAAATTCTTCACGACTCTCATTACACCTACGGCGGTCGGACCGTAACATTCTGCATGCAATCAGGCAACCCGACTTTAATTACGTACGTTCTCACAAATATATCTGTCATTGCGAAATCCTTTTGGACGCGAGAGTTTCACTCGTGGATTTCCTTTCTCGCATCAAATGGGAAATCGCGTGCAAACGTATAGCGGCATGCTTTGGTACTTCTCGATGCCGCTCGCCGGGGGTTTTCCTCCTGTATAGGTTGGCATCGCGACGATTACGCCTCCTCCAGGAACAGCGTCGATGCACACGACTTCTCCCTCTATCGCAAAAGCCACCCCTCGGGTTCGATCTGCCACCGACAACTACCACCAAGCAACCCAATAAAACCACAGCGCCAGTTCCGTTACGCCACACATACACACTCGCACATCGAGAGAGCTTTCTCCCCTCTGCCTGGGTGGTGCACGTTCCACATTGTAGGTGGCTTATAGGATTTGCCGCTCCCGCGAACGCGATCTTATTAATTTTCCATTTAATTAGCGCTTAATTAGGCGCCGGATTTACCCAGGAAGCGTGTCGGCGAGAATTGCGGCGGTCGAGGGATTGGAATGGGCATGACGGAAGGAAAGGCAAAGCCCGCGAGGGTCTATTGTACCAATGTACAGGGAATATTTTTGTACTGCTGGTGTATATCGTTTTGTTGGGTTTTGGCCTATGGTTCGATTCGTCCTTTGGCCTACACATCGATACCTTGCACTATAATTGTTCCAAGTTTTCGATATTATAAACCCTTGATAAGTGGATTTTCCAACGGTAATTAGGGGAATGTCGGAGTAAAATTACCTACTTCCTGTTGGTGACGAGGGAATTCCACTAGCGTCTTTAGTTTAAATCTTACTTGAACTTAAAAGACAAAATTTTTATGAATTTTTCTTCATTTTTTCTATCTAGATTTTATTTTCACGAGACTCCTGCCACTAATCCTACTTATATTGTTCGAATATTACGAATCTTGATACAACGTTACTCCTCCAATGGTACTTAGGGGAAAACAAATTGAATTTCTAAAAGAAAATTAATTTACCACTTTATTTTTACTGATGAACTTGGATTCTTAAATCTTTAACTAGATTGTCTTGCAGAGTTTCTAGAGATTTTACCCAGAATTATTGAAAATGCTTACTATACCTACGAGTTCTTGCAGACCTGCTGCGTAATTTTTTTTAGACAATGATCAAGTCAGTTTCATGGATGAACTTCCACCACTATTTATCACCTACTTCGTCCCTCTTAGAAACGAATATCTCCGATTTTCTTCGATCCGCTTCCATTGCCATACCTGTTGGAAAATGCATTAAAAAATCACTTTCCAATTCTAAGATTGAAGAAGCGTGGCGCAAAGAAGATATGCAGACGCCGGGAATGCGTGTGTGCAAGAGTGGTAGATAATGGAATGGGCGAAGGAAATGTAAGCGAGAAGTGGGAAACAGAGAGGGAAGAAGGACGAGAAAGCCCTCGCGACGAGAGACACACTGTCTATGCAAACATCAAACCAATATCGTAATTGCTCCGAAGACTGTTGGCACAGGAGTCGCTGACGGCTTGGCTCGGTTTTCCTCTCTTCTTCGTGGCGCGAGAGAGCGAGTGAGGTTTTTTCCATATAAGAGAGAGGAACAAAATCGCTTTGCATTCGAAGATGGAGCTCTACCCTAACGTTTTTCCGGTATCGCCAGCTTCCTATACCGTCTCTTTGATTCTCATTCTTTTCTCGCATGGCTTCCAAGCTCCCCGGACTCGCACAAGAATGGTAGGAATACCTGGAATTCCATTGTATCGCCGCCACGAGGAATCGATATTAAAATGGAATCGAAATCGAGAAGTTATGGTGATTCTACGATCGCCACTCTAAACAATATTCGTGAATAGAAGGATCAAAATAAGACTAATAATCGAGTCTTCGAAACTGGTTATATCCGTTGGAATTCTTTCGAATGGATTTACAAATTAAGCAATGATCACATTTTGCTTATTCCGGAAGAAAAAAAGAAACATCTTCGTGCCGAGAATGACGATTCATTCATTCGCTAATTCGTTTTTATTCAGGAATAAAAGATAAGCGCCATCGAGAAACGAAAGAAAATAATCGTATTTGATCAATCGTTGTATTTCAGTGGCGCAATGGAACGGTCACGAGAATCTCGGCGTTCTGACGGTCTGTGGAAAGGTTAACGATATGCAGATTCGTCGGGGGCGCGGATTTTAAACGACCATCCTCCCTTTCACCCCTACCTCTCCCTCTCATTCTGTACTACGATAAAAAAAATTATAAAAAAAGAAAAGAATTAAAAAAAATAAAACGAAACAAAACCGAAAAAAAGGCAGCGAAATGCAAGAGGTAAGTCGAATGGTGGAGAATACGAGCAGGAGGACGATTCCGAACGAATGAAATGCAAATCGAAAAATAAGGGGGTAACGCGGTGGAAAATTAAATATCATTTGAATAACGCGAGATAGCGAAATGGTAATAGAATAATCGGTTACCTTGAATAATGGTTAATGCAATAAAATGTAACATTCGGTGGGCGTTCCTTTTTTTCTATTTCCTTATCACGTTTTATCGTCGTTTAAAAAAAGAATGTTATCGTCCGGAATTGGCCCATTGTAAAAATGTACGTCGGGTCGAAAGCGAGGATGAAAATTGATCATAATTATGCGTCGAATAATTTAGCTCGGTCGGTCGTTCAATCTCGCTACATTGCAATGTCTAACATAAGGAAGCAATCGATCCACTCGCATCCACTGTCGCCTCAAAATAATCAGCGAGACAAACGAGACAGCCACTCTTGCTGATTTCCACGGGGTTGGATCTTCACTAACGGTTCTCCTCATTGTTCGTAGAAACGTACCATAGGATAGAAGCTCCTCGTTAACGAATGCAACGCAGGTCCGATTGTTTAACGCGGATAAGGGATGAGAGCCGGAGCCGGCATCCTTTCTGAGCTTTTAGCCAAGACGGATGAGGAGAGACGATGCGAAGACAGCGACGACGGTACGAATAAACGCACCAATCGTTAGTAGTAACTGCCAGTGTGGTACACATTCAAGACACCACCAGTAGCGGGCCACAAGCGAACAGGAAATTGCGTTTCATTGTAGCGAGACGTTGTTTGCTTTCAAGCTACGATACCCTTCTCTTCCTTCTCTTCCTCCTCACCTTTCCTCATTGCACCTCTAACACTGGCCCGAGCATTCTCCGTCTTCGTGTTCTCACTATCTTGCCCTCTCCTTGCCCTTCCACCAATTCACACACAGAGCTAGTTTCTGGAATGAGCTCCGAATGACAATTACGCTTGGTGGATAAACGCGTGTACCCACTCTCCATCCATACCATTCATCCCTCGCTCTTCCTCGGCTTTCGCCAGAAACGAAAGATAAGCCAAAGCCAAGATCCCTTTCGCCGAAACGTTAAAATTCTCAAGACGGGATTCGCACCTTCTCTGGTGTTTAAAATCCACTTTGACTATAACGTCGATTGTTCCTCTCCACTTTGTATCTGGCTTATGGCTGATTTATTCTCGCGAAACTTATTTACCATTTTCTTCCGGATCCTCGAGCACCTGAATTGGTCAATTTATCATTTTGACTTAGATCGTTTAGTGTGATAAACTTTTCGTTCGCTACAATGTTTTTCAACAATCTCGTTTCTACATCTTGATGCACATCAGAAACTCGATAATAAAATTGATTAATGCCAAACATAATTCACCAAGCAATAGCGTCAATAGCGCGTTAACGTTTTGCTAAATTACAGCTGTGGATTTTCATAGAATAGAAAAATCCGCAAGCATTACAATTATTTTCATAGAAAATTGCCAATAATAGGACAAAATTGACTATTGTATTCCGCTAAGTGATCGAGACCGTTGCCAAAGAAGGAATGGGAGGACGAAAAGTGGTGCGCCATGCATGCCTGCACGACAGGGGGGGGGGGGGGTTGGAATAGTTATAGATACATAATATATATATTAAAATCGATGCATCGAACGAGTTGGCCACCTTCTTGCTAGTCCCATTCTCCAACATTCGTCCTACGTCCTCCTCCTATTCCTCGTGCTCCTATCTATCCCATCCACCTCACCCTCTCCAAAACTCACCCCTTTTTTTCGCAATCGTGATTTCTTCTCCACGATACACGTTCGTGCGATGGGTGTTAGGTCGCCTTTTCTCAATAGCCTTTTTTTCCAACATATAAGTAAGAGTATCGTATAAGTACAAATTCATGTGTATCGGGGACGACCCCATCTCACATTTCAACCGGTCATAAATACAAAAAACTCGGCATTCTTTCTCGTCGGATTGCACCGAGTCAGGCCTCACCTTGGAATTTATTGCATATGAGTTCGTGGATTTGTCAATTGCATGGACGCCGACGGTGCACACGTGGCCCAGGGAACCATTGCATAGTCTAACTGTACCTCGAGGAAACTATATGGAAGTAGGAGCCAGTTATTCCCGACGAAAAAACAACCCGCATGAATCATACGAGAATACTGTTGGAAAGACTTAGAACTGTAATGCAAACGTGGCAGGTTGTTTGTATTATTCGGTCACGTGCGACTCTACGATTATATCGTACGTCTACTTCGTCCTCAGGGATTCTTACGTAAGGTGGAATTAAGATTTTAATGGATAAAAAGGAGCAAAAAATTTAGACGAAAATTATATCGACTGGTAATACAGAAAAGCTGTGCCGAAAAACTCAATGACCATGGAATATCGATCGATTTATAGCACGTCATTAAAAAGTCGAGCGAAGAAGAAAGCCGTTACATCGATCCACTCCAGCAGTTGGAAACTACATCAGCTATATTCTTAGACCCGTGCTAAGCTGTCACGTTCATCGTTTCTAGACGTTTGGTCTCACGGAATGGCGAAAAAGGATCTAGGTAAATTGCCCTTCAAATCTCAAACTTCCAAATTAATGTACCGACTCCTTTTCGCCTTTTTTTTATCTAACGATAGCTTTTCCATACATTAAATCTTTCAAGATCAACGACTGGAACTTTCTAAATGAAAGTCGCAATTCGAGACTTTGAAGTTTTTTTGGCGTTTTCAAGAGAATGGGAGATTCGTTAGAAAATTGACGTTAGGTAAATGATAAAATTTCCCAAGAATCAAACAACGAATCAAATTTACAGAAAAATAAAGTTTCCCACGAATCTATGTTTTTTATGTTTTGTTTGAATAATATTAGATATCGATATTAGAAATAGATGGTAATTCATCATCTTCTTACTAATGTTAATATTGAATTCCATCATTGCGAAAGATTGCTTCGCAATACAGTTTGGAGGATTATTTATCTTTTTGTCCGGGGGAAAAAATAGTGAAATAAACGATCAATCTGGACCCGATGACAGTTGTTCCGGACGTGGAAAAACGCCTCGTTTCTCTTATATCCCCGATTCATATTAAACGATATAAAGAAAGGAGCCTCGGTCGTGATTTATGCGCACAAATTGTCCTGTCAAAGTATCAAGCGCGCCCCGGCGCCCTCACCTTTGTCTGTTATATTCCTCTTTCGCTCTTTTCCTCTGGCTCTTGCGCTCGACTCCGTTAGGTAATGTACGTACGGACGACGTTGTTCTCTCGTTTCGAGAACGCGACACATTATTGTTCCTCCCTTTCACCCGCTCTTACGGCAAGCTCTCTCCAATATCGTCTGCATTAAATTTCACTTTTTTTTGCGAGAGTCAAGTCCGCGACTTGCAATATGCTCCCCTACACGTCCCTTTCCCATCTTTATACCGTTCTGCCTATTTTTCCTTGCGCATTATTCTTCGCTGCTTGCTCTCTGTTAACTCTGGCTTGTACATGCACCTCGTGCATCGTTATCGAAAAGAATTTTTTTTTAATCTTCATAAATCGTGATATCTTTACACACTTTATAATAATAATTTAACCGTTGGTTCATGAGGTTATATCCGATGTTGGATTTAAATTATGTTTTTTTTCAAGTATTTATCGTTTAACGATAATATAAAAAATAAATGCACGCATCTGGTAAACAAATGTTTATCGTTAATAGGGATATAAAAAAATTGTCTCTAATTCCCATTAGCACTTATGCAACGCGCGCAATATTTTTTGGATGACGTTCTCTATAATTTTTGAACGACTAGCTGGTATCAAGTATCCTAAAAAATCTTTCTTATCGAGGAGATAATTTGCTCGTGGAACGAGCTCTTCTGGAAGCTTCTTCCCACTTATCGTAAAACTCTGCCCTGTTCTTGCTAATGCGCGTCGCTGTACCCAGCGCCGCATCTTTTTTTCTTCTCAAGCTCGGATCTTTAAACACGTTGCAGGAAATGCTCAGACGCGAATCCCGTCGTAAACTCTTCACGAGCATCGTGTAAACCGTTTTATGAGAAAACGAGGTGGAGTAGCAGTAGTGACGATCATATCGAAAAAATAAAAAATTATTTGTGTTAGGTGAGAGGGATGATTCAAGAGTAAGGGTGGCAGCAAGTTATACATAGAGCGAGAATATCGCGATATGAGAATAATAATTTGGCTTCTTTCTAACGTAAGGCATCAAAGTCTTGTGATAATTTGATAATTTTTTCTCGGCAAGACTATAATGATTTTTGTTTCGTTATTAATTTTTTGCAATGTTATGATGATCGCTAAACAAATTTTTTTTCTTACGAGTCAAACAGCAAATTCTGGTTGAAATTAAAATATATAAACGAAAGTGAATATAATTGAAATAACTTTGTAGCTTTTTACTAGGGAATAAAACGTTGATTTTCTTTGATCTTCGTGTATCTTCATCTTGATCAGAATAAGTCGTATCGATTTCGAGGATACAAAATGAGGTGTAAGAGTAAGTTACTCTCGCGTATGGTAGGAGATATCGAATAAAGGGATTCTTGCTGGTGCGGCGGACGACGCGTGGCGTATAAGGGTGAGTCTCCGGCCGGGCTTTGCACCATCTGCGAAGACACACAAACTGACAGGTCTTCTCGACCGTTTAAAATGAAATTTAATACCTCGCTTCTCATCTCTGCTCGAGTTGTCCTGAAGTTCCCTTTCCTCTATACTCCAACGAATATACATCCTGCCGAGTGCTCGTTCATTTGTGGCCTTTCTCTATCTCTTTCGCTTCCTCTTTTAAACTCAAATCATTCGTATCACTAAATTTTTCGGACTCTTAATTAATCAAAATACGTCCAGATATGTATATTGGCTGACAAGATTTGGTACAAAACTTGTATTTCTCAATGTAAATACCGCATTTTAATAGATACATTAGACTTGACCTACAAACATAGATAGTAAACACAACCAAAAGAATTTGATTTTTGATGATTTGTGAATGAAAATGTGTGAGAACTTTCTAGTTTCGTGTAATCATTTTTCACTTTCACATTAAAGTTAGAAATCATTGGAGAATATTTAATGGAAAAAATGATTTAGAAGACCCTGACTTGATGAAAGAATCGATAGATATTGAGATGTGTTAATTTCTCACTGTCCTCTTTTAAACTGAAATCATTCGTATCACTAAATTTCTCGTACTCTTAATTAATCAAAATACGTCCAGATATGTATATTGGTTGACAAGTTTTGGTACAAAACTTATATTTCTCAATGTAAATACTGCATTTTAATAGATACAGTAGACTTGACCTAAAAACATAGATAGTAAACACAACCAAACGAATTTGATTTTTGATGATTTGTGAATGAAAATGTCTGAGAACTTTCTAGCTTCGTGTAATCATTTTCCACTTTCACATTAAAGTTGGAAGTCATTGGAGAATATTTAATGGAAAAAATGATTTAGAAGACCCTGACTTGATGAAAGAATCGATAGATATCGAGATGTGTTAATTTTTCACTGTAATGGCTTGAATAGGCCTTGATCAGAATGTAACGAATGTCCCTTTTTTAAACCGTGATACCCTAGAACGAGCAACTTTCTTGTTTCTAGTAAAGAAATTGAGTCTTTTGTTCAGTTGGGCAGCAAGTCAGGATTCATATTGATATAATGCAGTGTCGTTAACGAGAACCATCGTACAAAGCCACCCTCATTTTCTTGCTGCTATTATATTGCCACTCACTACAGCGGTTAATGTGCTTTCGTGCGGAAATGTCGTCGGCGTGCCAAAACAAAGGATGCGTTAACGGTATTTATTATTCGATCACGTATATACCAACCCAATTACCATCTATCTCGTTGAGTTTATACGACCGTATTACATCCACATTTCTTTTTACAGTAGCGACTTTTTGTATGAAAAAAATGCTCAATAGCACTAGCGAAGAGCTGTTTATAATATCAGAAAGCTTGCACTGCAGGGTTTATTGAGGAACTGAAGAGTGGCGAATTTGTCGGATAAGTTTTTTTTATCGTGGAGATATTGAAAGACAATCTTACATGATTATGAACTTTTAGTTTAACGTATCCGAAAGAACATTAATGTAGCATTAAACAAAAGTTTGAATCTAAAATAAAGAAAATTTTTAGTTACAAAGTTTTAGTTATTTTGTTATTCTACTTTTATTATTATTGTTAGTAAATTTTGATATTAGTAACAAAATCTTAGTTATAATATAATAAATAATAATTATAAGATTAAATAGATTATGTGTTTAATTAAATTCTATTATGAAATAAAACAATCACAATTTTTTCATAAATCAACATTTTTGAATGTTTCAGATTGTCATGGAGAAAATATCGATAATGACTTCAAGTAGAAGAAAAACGGTCGATTTGGTAGTTTAATTGAAGGGTTTTGGTGACAAAATGATGACAATGAGCATAGAGCAATTAGCGCAAGTTTTCAAAAAAATCGCGTGTCCTGTGCGTCCATTTAGGATTGTTACAGCTTCGAGAGAGTTGTCCAGCTATCTGTTCGTCAACATCCGCCACACCACGATAATTAAATCCTATTGCAATGATGGAAAGAGGAAGAGATGTATAGGAATGAAGTGAGCACATTAACGGTCGTACGAGGCAGAGAGCTCGGGCAATATAACAAGGGCTAGTTAGCGAAACTACGTATTAGCCCCGCTCGCCATTTCCACTTGTCACAATGGTGACAAATTTCACGCGCTATGTAACATCCGTAGCGAGAGTTCTACGACGGATTTTGGGCAACGAGGTAGACGAGTACGAAACCGCGTTCTCGATTCTATTCCTTTTCAATCTGCTACACACTGTTTTCGAGGTATTAGTGCGACGCTATATCTGTCGTTCAATACTGAAATCCTAAGCTTCGTACACTGGAGGGTAACATTGGTGAGTTGACGCGATCGTTAAGAAATATGGCGGAAGCTAATTTTCAGTTGCTCAGGATATCCGTAAAGCTTCATAATTGCTAATTTGCCGAATTTGTTCGGAATGTTTTCGGAGTGTCATTAGAACCTTCTCCGACTCGACGGCTTGAGATTTCATCGATAGTCCTGTACACCTATGAAAAAGTCGAAAATTCAGTGAAATCTAGAATCATAATAAAGAAAATCGATAAAAATATAATTAAAAATATTGCTTATAAAACGATCAGTTCGTTCCCCCAACTCACAATTGCTTTTTATTGCGCCACGAACCAGCAGGGTGAAAACGATTTTTCGTTTCCAATCATTTTGTATCCTTTTTTTTCAAATAAAATAAAAGAAACCTTGATGGTACGAAGGAGAAGTGGAGGTGTAGTAGGGTAGATGAATGTTAGCCGGGGCCAAGCAGAGAAATAGAATCGAGGGCGTGGAACTTTCGCCGTCACATGGCGCGGAGTTCTGGAAATACCTTTCTGGTTACGGTATCTTCTGCGGGATTCAAGGCGGGCTGATCGACTCCCAGGTTTTATTTCCGCTCGTGGTTCGAGCATTTGGTGGCTAAAATGGAATCAACCAGTATCAAAATATTGGATTCGCCACTTAATTAATTTTTCCAAACGAATACGAGTTTTTGTTCTCAAGACAATCATTATTGATATTTTTGCTCTTTGATGATTCATTGTCACAAACGAAACTAAATATGGTAAATATCAAATGAAAATTTATCCTCCCATTTCGATATTATTTCTGTCAACTAGATAAGATCATTCGTAGGAGCAAACATGGTAATACCAAGTCAAAGGGAAGCAAGTCGTTGTGGCGAGAGAGTGAATCGTTGCCACGCGACAAAGAAAGTGTCGATAACGTAACGCTTTTTCTATTCAACGAAGAATCCAAGCGGCAGTCGAGTTTCCACCCCCTCGTCTTTCAATTTCCTTCCTTTCCTTCCTGAAACGCCATATTTTTTTCTTTTCCCATCGGTGCGAAAATATACGTACTTCGCTATACCCAACGGAGGGGAGGTTTTTTCCAAATCGCGTTTGTTGTTGATTTGCATTGACATGGCGTAATAACGTTTATTGAAGTGTAAATGCACCTTCCTGAATTTTCAATGAAACTTTTATCGTAGACCGGGACTCCAGCCATCTTTTCATCGCTGACTATACCCCGCTGCTTTCTTGCGTGCATAATATCTACCTGTTATTTACATTTGCTACGGAAAATGTAAAAATCACCGGTCGATTTTTTTTTGTACAGACGCATATTCCAACTCAAATGAAGCACGTGGAATGCATCAACACTTCCTATGTCCATGGCAAATGTTTTTCCAATCCATCGACCTGGTGCGTTCGGAAAAAATACAAAAGATATGTTCAGTTTTGATCCTCGCCGACGTGAAAATATTCGAGAGGAGGACGTGCGTGGTTGGATGAACGTGTTCTAATCTAGAGTCTTGCGTGGGTCAATGGTTGATCGCAATCTCAGGCTACTAGCTTCTATCATCTCCGTTCTAGCCTTTAAATCCGAGGAGAAAAAGCTGCGAACTAATCATGATTGTACGGGACATCGAAGAGTAAAGAGGGCAAAGGACGAAGAACGGTAGAGCTTGTTCTCCACCCTCCTCCGTTCCTTATCGTGGACGGCTACATAATTTTGCCTGCTAACGATCCCCTCGAAGCGCCAGTAAACGACAAGACTGCGTAATTCGATCCAACGACAAGAAAATAATGATCCACTGCTTTTGGTGTTATAGTAACGGGACGAGGACAAACATCGCTTCGTTTTTGATGCTTGTTTTTCTTCATCTCGTTCAAGCTTATTTATCCCAACAATTTCTTCGCTCGAATCGTATGGGAGTTTTTTTTTGTTCTTCTAAAAAATGAAACGTTTATGGACGTTTGTCGTCACCGTTGAGATATCGCTGAGGACTCTTAAAAAAGTTAATCGTTGTTTTCCGCGCGACGTGGGCGACGCTAACTAAGAGGACATGGAGACAGCCTATAGAGTGGAAAACGAGGAACGAGTGGGCACGTCGGGCCGTTAGGTTTTTTTTCCGGCTACCGTATGAAATGTCTGTCACGCGTGCTACGTTAGATTGCATACTTACTAGCCCTTAGAAGCTCTTAATTAATGGCACCAAGTATGGCGAGCATTGCGAGACGAAGGTGAAGAGATGAAGGAGGGAAAAGTCGGAGCTATCTCAACCCAAGTATAGCACGAGAAGAGCTGGCATGTACGAGTGGTAAGCAGGGTTTATACTTCAGACTTGTAATCTCCTGATGCCGTAAGTTATTCTAAATGCACTGGTGGGACTCACCCAACACCGTCGCGAAGGGATCTCGGTCTTGTCTACGAAGCAAGTTTTGACCTTTCGCCCATTTACGTCTTCTCTCTTACATCTCCTTTCGGGGTCTCAGATATTACATCGTTCCTCACGCATTCTCTTCCTCATATTTAGTACCAGTAGCGGTTTAAATTCGTGGTCTTCGTTATGATTACTGTTTAACAACTTCTGACCTTTCCACTAGTCCTTTTAGCCAATTAGCACCTGCTGCTTGTTGCAAATTTTCCAATTCTGCAAGTTGTCTTCAATGTAATTCTCTGTAAATTATTATCGATCGAGTTCGGATGCAAATATGGAATATAATTGCATTTTAGTTTATAAAATCTGAAGCAAATGGACAAAGCTTAAGAAATAGTAAATTTCAGCAACGGTAAATTAGCATTCAGAATGTATCTTTGTAAACCAACATTATGAATGAGGGAATACGAGAAATCAAGAGATAATTAGTAACTAAAGAGTGGAACGATGGGAAGTAATTTGTGAAAAGTAACAGCACAGCGAACATTGAACTGATTCGAAGAACACGAGTGCAACCCCAAATATCCTTATGTACGTCTTAATTTGTTCAAACTGTTATAGATTATAACTTGAAAGGGATCTGAGAATCATGGTTTGACGGGTGGAAATTTGGTCGATCATGCGTGAGAGTGTATTAACTCTCATAGAGTCCAACTGCCAACAAACCGAATCCTCCTAGCACCCACATCCAGACTTCTACCGACAATTTTCGCGCTGTGGGCAGCCGAACGCGCGAGTGTATCAAATTCCACAGAGTTTAACTTCTGCCGATTTTGACTTTCATTGCTGGCTCAACTCGTCAACGAGATCGAATTCGCGGCGATGCTATGAGATAGAGCCAGAAGGTGTTGAATGTATAGCGAACTATGGAAATTGCACGCAAAGGTAGTTGATAAACTCGCATTCGAGATTGGCGACGAAGAGAGTTGGGACTGACGGCAGTTGGACTACGAAAGGAGTTTAGATCGAAGGGAATTGATCGTTCGAGCTCGCACAGATGGTTCTCGAAAATCAGGTTGTCGAGACCGTTTCCTAACATATATTCTAATGGGCTATATGGGTGATTAGAAAAATTCAACTCAAGATCCTAAAATTTCCCTGTTGATATCTAATATATAGTAAATATTCTTCGTTCCCTCAAATTTCACGTATAAAATAACACACGAATGTGGCTGTATGATGAAGACAGAATTTATTACCACTCTTAGCACGACTCGGAAGTGTCTTATCGAAGTCGTGGGGTCCAAAGTGAGAAAATTTTCCGTGGGCATCCATAGCGATGGGAACATGAAGAGGAAGGAAGAAAAAAATGAACGGAGAGAAAAAAGGGGAGAAAAGAAGGAGAGAAACTACGTATGTGGGAGCTTAACGAAATATTTTTCTCCGTGAGGGTCGTTTTTGAAGGACCTCAAACCCGGGGCAGACACGAGACGAGTAGACGGGTGGGGAACGGGTGGCGGCGTTGCTTTCCAGCGAAAACGAGAGCGAAGGAGGAAGCACGAAGACGTCGACCGCCGCGTTCTAAACCCTTCAGCATTCAGCACACTCGATCACACAACAGTTATCAAAGGAACTCATTTGAGCGGGTGAATGGATAGAAAGGAAGTCAATCTCGGTGCGCGGAGATAAGCCCACCCCGACTGCCGTCCTGGCCTCTCTCGCCCAATTCCATCCTACCCCGACCGAGACCCACACCCCCGACCACCGTCTTCGCTGGCATCTTCGTCGATCTTCTTGCGCACGATTCCCGCTTACCGGTGCAGCAACAACTCTCGAGGAAGAGAACAGATCCGGCGAGTCCTTTGGGGCGAGAGCGAGCGAGAGAGTGATGGGAAACGTCGAGACGCCACCCTACGTCGATGAGAGACAGCTCCGGGTACGGCGCCGTCGTCCCAAGTCATACCACCTTCCCTCCTCTTTCACCAATCCTATCGTTCCACCCCATAGCGGGGCATCCAGCTCTGCGCACCCACGATCCACTCTCATTCACATGTCAATACCTCAACTCGACTCACTGTACACGATCTATACTGAGGGAAATGCTTTCTGTCTCTGTTATCCCACTTCGCCTTGCTATTTCCTTTCTTTTCGAGTACAACGTATCTTCAAACGACTCGCGAGTTTACTGCCACCACCTATTCCCTCGTCCTACCGTCACCGCCGCTGTTGCCAAAAGTCGTGTGAAAAGCTGCGTCCTTGCTCCCGCTCACCTTTCCATCTTCCACTCGTTTCGACGAACTTATGAAATCGGGCTTTTTTGCTTCCACTACATTCCTTCCTCTTCGTTCTTAAAATTGTACATATATCTTGTTTCTGGGTGGAATGAATTATTAAGGATGGTCATTTGTCTTGTTTGTGATTCTACAGAACAATAGGAATGTGGTCTTGACGAATCGATTTTTCAAAGTCTATTCTATTCTATTGGAAATAATATGATGTTTATATCAAATAGTTTTTACAGAGGCTGCTGAGAATAGTCCGGGAAATATAGTTCTACCAGCCAGAAACTATGTCGACGTGATTGCCGTCATAAAAAGGCTCGGCAAAGTTTTATAAGCTAGTAGGTAGAACAAGTACGTGTAGCATAATTAGATGTAAATAAATGTATGGGTCTGGATAGTTGGACCACCGGGATAGTGCGGAGGGGCAGCAAATCGGCGCGAAGATGGTGCTGCAGTTCGCTGGTATGGATATGAACGTGAGTGAAACAGATAAAGCGAGAGAGAGAGAGGCAGGAGGGAGGGAGAGAGGGACAGTGAAGGAAAGAAATATCGAAGGAAAGCAAGGGATGAGTTAGAGGAAAGAGAAGAGAGGAGAAACGGGGTACTAGAGGGGTGGGTGGAAATGGCGAAAGATCGTGGGTGTAGTGGTCCACAGCAGCCAGCCAGAGAACCCTCTCCAGACGGTATAATTTCACGAGCGGTGCGTCGCAGCAAAAGTTTTTCTTTAATATATTCTTACATGCTCTCGCGGATTAGATTAAAACGAGGAATGCTTAAACCCCCTCTCGCTGCTAACGCTGGAGAAGAAGAATAAAAAGGTAGCTCCGAAGCGGAGGCTCGCTTTTGCGCTCACTCGACCAGCCACTATAAGCAATAAGCAGCTCAGACGTAGGTCGAAAAGCGAGGGTGATAGTGGATTATATATATACGTCACGGACTATCCGGCACGAGACGGTGAACGTAGAAGTCGTATTTATGATTTATTTAAGTGGCGAGAGGGTAGCGAGCGAGGTTGAATTGCATTGGCTGGCAAAAATAAGCAGACAACAGCTCGGTGAGTGCTATCAGAGTTTTTGGGTGACCAGTTGGCTGTCAGCGAGGAAAATGCAGCCTTCCTAGATTGAAAGAGGTATATCACAGATAAAACCGAGATAAAGCATCGTCTGTTTTCCAGCTGCAAAATAGTCAGAGAGTGAAAAAAACAAATTCTCAAAATGGAAACTGGTAAACGGAGAATAACAGAACATTGTCCATGAATGAAACAGGTTGGTGAGATATTGCATTGGCTAAGAGTCTGCGCAGAACAATTTGAAGGGATTTTCCACAAAGGACACTTACATTTCACAATGCATTGACACAAAGAAACGCAGTTTGTGCAAGAGCTTCGTGGATCGCGAATGAACTAGACGCGTGTCTCGATGATGGGAAAATGTTGGTACGAAAAACCAACAATGGCACTTGTAAAGCTGTCGCACGATTTACGTTATGTACAACGCGATTACGAGGTGTCCATGTCTGGTTTTTCGCCTTATTTTTGTCGACGCGTTATTCCCTCAAATGAGGATTAAACTCTTGTCTACCACGCTCGGTGCATGACACACACGGTCGTAGGAGAAACGAGAGCACCAACGACGTGTGTTCTTCGTGTAAGTTGGCCAGAGACGAGAGCCCACATTATGCACTCGTTTACTTTCTCGTTGGGTATCATGCAAACAGTTACGAGGCTCTCTCCCGCGAACACCAAGCTCTTATACCATACCCGGGACGAGGCTCTCCCAGTGGTAAAATTACATTTCCAATTCATGAAATGTCAGTTATATGATGTGGAGTGCGGCAGACTGTATATTACCAACGCCACGTATGACTAGAGCGTGACTGTCATCCGTTTTTGATAGGGGTGGTTGTCTTCGAGGTAGCTTTGAGAATCCAGCGTAGAAAAAATGTAGGTGAAACACAAGAATGTTTTCGTTCGATTCCCAAAACTGTCTTCATCAAAATAATCCCTCGCTACAATGAACCAATTTGCGTACAGACTTCTTTGCAGCGAAATTGTAACGTCGTGTGGATACGTTTTGACACTATTAAAAAAGTGAATCGACTTAAAAATCGACGCGAATATATTAATTGCCATAATTCCTTCAAAGTCGTTGAAATTTAAGCTCTCAAAATAAGTTGGAAGGTTACTCGCTCGTGGAAAATAGCACATTTCTCTTCTAAGAGTCTTGTCATTTCGTCCTTTTCTCTCCTAATAATAACTAATATGGAAATAATGAGGGCTAACCAGGGCGTTATTATTAGTCTCACATTACACATACATTTACCGAGCGATGGATTATCGTGATGGCGATGAGTTCCCGATCCGCGAGTCGAAAGTAGTGCAAAGAGTATACTAGCCTGGTGAGAGTGACATGAAAAATGATTGATGCTAGAACAGGGTTAAACTAGTACGAGAGTCAGATAGGAAGCTTCGGGTGAAGCATCAGTGAGAGCGAGCCTACGACATGATATGCATAGCACGTGTCCGGGACAGTTGATTATCGTTGAATCTCGCGTGCAGTTCGGCGAGGTTTCCTACATCGATCTCCTCTCGAATGTTCCACGAAAATATATTTCACAATGGAGTTGAAATCAAGTTTTGTTGCCCACGTCGTCCAAAAGTTTTACAGTTACGTGGAAACTTTTCAACATATTTTGCGATTCTCGACGGATTAATTCGGATAAACTGAAATATCATTTGGAAATTCTTCATTGCCGGTTCACAAGTCATTCGATTATTTCCAAATACCGTTTCGCCTATCAACAGATTCGTGATTAATTGGGAATTTGCCTTGGAGAAATTCTAAAGTGATATTTTCCTGCAATGCTTATCGATCTTGCTCTCGTATTTTATTATAGCGAGAGGTCAGAGACGAGGAAAATTTATTATCATTGGAAAATCGCGAAATGTTGAATAAAAGGATCGAGTCGAAGGGACGAGTCGAGGTTTTTGATTTTTCTTTTTGCGATTCGCCGGCAGCGGATGGCCAATGGTACACCTAGATCAGGATCTCACTAAATCGCAGGCTCGAGCGTGGTTCCCCTGTCTCCGGTGAGTTTGCTCGGATGACACGTAGGCGAACATCCCCAAGCGTGAAACAGCAAATGCGGTATAGTCGGACCGACCGATCTATATTTGTGACGGTTTACAGCGTTTCTTTCGTACGCGTAACTTGGCGAGGTGAGGGTGGTTGGACAGGGATGAACGGACTCGCCTTTCGCTTTACACAGCAGAGTTCCCTTTAGAGCCCTTTTCGATCCCGGATCAAGCTGCGGCTATCCCTGTGTGCAGAGACAGCTGTGACATGCCAGCAAGACCAAAAGGTGGACTGTTATGCAGAAAAAAAGAAAACATCCCGTACACCACAGAAGGCAACCGGGAAACGGGAAATCTCGTGGTCCCGTGGGTTCGTCGTCAGGACGACGGGACGAACGCCACCGAGAGACTTTTACCTAATTTATGGTCAACTGCGAGCAGGCCTTGCACAAGGAAAAGTACGAAAATCGGAATAAAGAAGCAAAAAACATAAGTTTGAAAAACAGTATATAGATGAAAAGTCGTTGGATAAAAAGGTATTCTACCTATTAAAAATGTTACGATCGAGCATGCAGAATTGTTTGCTCAACAAAACATTGCGTACACGAGTTTTGCTGGTAGACAAATACTCCTTGAGTTCAAAGCAATATTTTTCATTAAAGTCACTCCGAACGAGAAAAGCATCCCTCATGTTGGACCCACCCCATTAAACGACGCAACTGGTACGCACATAGATCTCGCTGGTAATGACGCGTTCGCTACTACGAAAGTATAGAAATGGCCTATAGAATAGCTAGGATATGGCAACGAAAAACGGATGATTGAGCGAGCAAAACTGAGACAAAGGCAAGGGCAAGGAAACGACGAAGCGAAGGGCGAATATATACCGAAAGGACGAAAGCGCAGGAAGAGACCCAAGTCGCGGGGTAACGCTATTACCAAGTCGAGCAAACCTTATAAATGTCATCGCAAACCCATAATCCTATGATGCACGATCACGAAAGCTCCCAGAGTTACAAGTTGGAAACTCGGATTTCTCCTTTCCCTCGTTCGCCTTTGCACTTCATCGTTCCCAATACTATTCCCACAATGACCATGAGAGAAACGAGTTAGCTGGGACGATCATTTTCCCTCCCGTTGACGACGACAAGGCAGTTAGTCCACGATAACGATAGTTTGTCTCTTGTTTATTACACCGTCTGACGGCATTCGGCGTTGAACGAAAATTATTCTATAGAGATAAAAAATACTATTAGTCGTGTTATCATTCACATAATTTTGTACGAATTAAAGTCTTTGTGTTTTCTACTCAATTCGACGTTCCGATTTTTTAAAGAAATTTTATTATTTTAGTTTCCCCCACAAAGGAAAATATGCCCGGCGCTAAGAACTTTTGCACTGAATTAGAAGCTGAGAAGGGTGTATGCTGCACGCGGATGAATAAGGGAGGGCTGCGGAGATGAGGTGGCTGCTTTGCCAACATCCGAGAAAGCAAGAAGGAGAAAGAGACGGAGATTCACGAAAAGCAAACTGTAGTCATAATAATTTTTCACGAGTCCCGAGAAGGTCATGGTGAGTTATGCGGCGAGCTTAGCCGAGGGATATACACTTTTTTTGTACATACATTTAACTCTAACGTAGGCTAGCGTAATTGCGATATAAAAAAGTTTTTGCCATGCTTGCAGGGGCAATTTAAGCAGAGGCATTCCTTACCCGAAATTAACCTTTGCCATGCCGCGTGCGTTCTCAGAATTGTAAACTTTTCTTACCATAGAATTCACGCCTGACTGGGAGCTTGTAAAAATTATCGTTGTTGGTGTGCTGTCTTTTGCTTGCAGGTCTGAGAAAAAAAAGAGGCAGCAAATGTTCGCCGGACGAGCCGTCATGACGACGAAATAAAAATATTAATATCTCGTTTTATTTCTCGCTTCTTAATTATCTAGAAGAAAAACACCACCTGTGTTATCACAAAGTTGTCTAATATCGTGAAAATAATTTCGATCGAACATATAAATTTATCGAGTTCCGCTATACTGTAAGAGGAAATTACAAAGAAACATTCCTGTCATAAGCCAGTATTCGAATATAAGGGAGTTCGCTAATGATATAATTCCAATTTAGGCAACGAGTCGTCTAGGTTCGTATATAACCCTCGTAGCTTATAGTATCGCGACGGAAAGGGGTCGAGAGTAAATATGGCGATAGTTTGAGCCAAGTTTCACAGACGGGGGTGGAAGAGAAGCAACGACCGTTTCAAACAGGTAGGCAGAGAGCGGTACGAATAACACGTAGGCTAACAGGAATTGGTGAGCCCAACGTGAAATTGGTACTTTGAAATTTCATTAGTGAAGTCAGGGGGCGTCACAGATTCAATTGGGCTTTTTATTGCATTTGGAACTGTGCGAACTGTCAAAGCGGCAACCGCGAGGTCAGACTATATGCACGTCGGGCTATCTACCACCCCGTTACTCGTTTTCGTTCTGTGTACTTACTATAGATTGAACATACACAAGGTATTGTGTTTATGTGTTTACATATTGATATGTATCAAAGGACATTTTTACGATTGATACAAAAGTCTTCATGCATATTTTTTTATAACGACAACAAAAAGATTAAACTTGTAACTTGAGTTATTCTTCTGTGAAATCATCTTCTATGCGCAAAGACTTCTTAAGACTTGTCAACGAAAATGTAACTTCTTTT
>JAPYZT010001067.1:0-24332 GCA_030522965.1 Tryphoninae sp. A BG-2022a
AACTATATTCCTAATCTATATTTGCAACTTTTGTTTGTAATGATCGCAATCTACCTTGGAACGAAGTCTGTTACACCTTACGAAATTCACCCTATATATATATATATATATATATATATATATATATATATATATATATATATATACACGAAGTCTTTTATCCTCGAATATCACACCAGTATTGTTTCGTTTCTTTTAAATGGAACACCCAGTATATTCCTCAATTCATTCAAACAAGACACCTGGTGTTTCGTCGCTTTTAAGGTAGTCCTATCGTTACAGCGTTTCTGTTATATTTCACTGAAAATTTGCAAAAACGTTCTTTGATGTCATATGTCCATGCACGTGTATAAACTTTCAAGAGCCTTTATCGACTCAAAAAGCACGATATTTATTCTTGTAAATCGTCGTTTTTGCGATCTCCCATAAGAGCTTGTGTTAAATATCGCAACATTATACAATGAGTATCTTGATTATTTGGTCGATGAAGCCTGTTGAAATTTTGCACATATTTTTATATGAAATCAATGAAGCTTCAATTAGTTTTTATAACAAATCTCATGGAAAAAAAATCACGATTTTGTCTATTATACAATAAATAAATTGTACGTAGGTTCAATTTGGACTTTCGGTATGTTATTCCTTGGTCCATTTGCAACAACTTCTCCTAATAAACGCTCAGTTCACGTAAAATTTAAGAAAAAACGGGAATAAAATTTCATAAAATTTGGCGCACACCAATTTCATCTTCATATCGGAAGTACGGGCTTTGTTTGATATCAATAATTGGAATACATCACATAAGTAGTTTTTAAGGAGGTACGGTGATGACCATGCTAGTAAACTTATATTAGAGTCTATTTTGGGCCGCAATACCAAGACTTTTTATGTATATTACCGATTGTTCGAGAAATATTTTTTAAGTATTGAATTTCGAATTTAATATTCTTTTCATAATATGGAAAAGTGTAAGGATTTACTACTCGACTTCAGTAATACGCCATATCTGCGACGTTTGACATCATCTCAATTTTGATAGCTGTCGTCTGTCCTGGGCGCCTGGCGAATACCTCGATTTTTCTAGACTTTATTCTTGAATTAAGGGCTTATTATTCTAGTGAGATTTCCGATTCAATGTACCCGATTGATCAAAAAAATTCAACGAATGCAGTCATTAGGTTTTTTACGTGTATCTTGGTTCTAAGTGCTATAAAAAGATCGATATATGAGAAGACAGGCACATTTTGTCGTATACATGTGTTAAATGCATTTACTTTAATAATTAATATCTCGGAAACTGTGCGTTAAATCTCGTGGAAACTCCATTTATACCTGGACGAAGGACGCGACAGCGCTATAAAAAAAAAATTGGACTTTTATCTTGGAGTCGCTTCAATCACCAAACCTCCTTAATAACTCAATTTTAATATAAGGTCAAGCTGTTATTATTTCTCGTTGGAGAAAAATTGCCGTGTCTCGTCGAAAGTTGTTATTTTGTTCTTTCCAAAAGAAGCCATATAGCGCATAAAGTTTCTCTGTGATCTTATAAAGTACAGTAATGACCTACGCCATCCAAGTTTCGAATTCGAAGGAACCGTAAATTCACAGTGCACAAAGTCGTCGCCAAGTTTGCCACGCACCTGAGTTTCGAATCACTTCGGGGCATACTCTAGAACGATTCTGCCCTTGCGCCACTCCCCACTTACCACACGAGTTCCCAGTAAGCTCGACGCCCTTCTCGTCACTGTATTCTCAAACATACGCGACGTTATTACACACCTATGCCAACATCAACTAACCGTCTCACCGGTTTTCTCACCGGCCAAAGAGGTTCTACTCTATCGACAAGAGCGTATCTCGTATGCCCATTGATGGTGTGCTAGATGTGAAAAGCTCTCCGAACTTGAGATAGACACCGTAGTGTCTCGAAGGGTTATTGAAACTCGGAGATAAATTCGCATTGAATGAACGTTGTTCTATACAAAGTAGGAATAATTTTTTCAACGATCCGCAGCTACACGATGTTTCAATGTCATTACGAATTTCTAGCAATGGAAGATGTAGTTACGACGTGATATACGATTTAACCAACTTTATTAGTAATTTGTATTAACTAAAGACTATTTTGTCTTTCCAATTAAATTGAGAATAGACAATTTAAATCATGTTTCTTTAGCTATTGAATCTTCGTTCGCGATAATTAATCTACAATTAATTCGTCGCGACGATTTATGGATATATCCATATGGATATAACTATAAATAAAATAGAAAAAGGGTAGTTTACTATTAAATCGGGACGTAAACGTCATTTTTATAAAGACCATTTTGTCTTTGCATTTTTATTGAGAACAAATAATATAATTTACTTTTATTTATCCTTTGATTCTTCATTCCGGATAATTAATCTATAATTAATCGATCGCGAATTATATCGATAAATCAAATAAATACATTGTGGTTTACTATTAGATTATGGCAAAAACGTTATTTTTATAATGACTATTTTGTCTTTGCATTTAAATTGAGAACAAACAATATAATTTATATATATTTATCTGTTGAACCTTCGTTCGCGATATTAATTAATCGCAAAAAATAATATCGCGCGAAATAAATAATATAATTTATCCGTCGCGAATTATATTGAGTATTTCATTTTATCGATATAACGACAATCTCTGCTCGAATTTGATACCGTACCGTATGATATACCAAGCCTGGCACTAGTATTTTATCGCATTTCATGGTTTTATCGATATTTCACGAAAATTCCAATTAGGAATCCCGGGCTGGCCAATCAGGCAGAGTGACTGAATCAGCCATCGAGCTCCTAACCACTGAATTTTCCCCTGTTTTATTCCGCTTACTTTACGCTACAGGGATATATATGCCTTTCTTCATAAAATAAAGCAGAGTTCGTATTACCCCCACCACAATCCGTTACAACAGACCGCCCCGGCTCTTTCCACCGTCTCTCGGGATTTCCGTCACGAACGACAAAATCCGAGGTCAGCATTTACACGAAATATTCTCTCGTTTAATTTATCTTTCTCTCTCCATCCCCCCCGCCCCCTTCATCTCCCTTTTCTCTTGCGCCCAGAGCACCCGGAGGAACATAAAAGAACAAAAAATGGGTGAAAATAATTAAAGAATTCTTTCGCTGCAATGAAACGAAATAAGCAGAAAATATGCTGTTTCGTACAAAAATGGTAATGGATTGTGAACTTAATCTCCAAATTTTTTATTTTTCACGGTCATGTCGATCGTCCACTTGGTATAGGTATAATTGCCAGAATTCTCGTCAATTTAATAAATGCTCATTAAAAAACCTTGCTCTGGCAAAATGTTTTGCATTTATTGTGGCAAAGGAAGTGAATTTCCAAAAAGGAAACGTAATCTTGCAAAAAGAAAAGCCTACACATTTTTCGCGGTTAAATAAAAGCTTTTGTCGATTCATATTTTCGGGCGATGTTTTGATTAACGCGAAACCTCGGTTTTCACTTTTATTATACGAATGCATGAACGTTTTATTATACTTTCGTGCTTTTGTACGAAACCATAATATCACTGGCAATTTTTAACAAATTTGTACATTGTGTATTCATTGAAATTTGGGTACTTAACAAAAGAACGTACCCCACAGGTAAAACAGATCAACAGTTAATTGTTTTGGAATATAAAACCAAAATTTATTACATTTACCAAAAGTTAATAATGATCAATTCGTACTAAAAAAAAAAACATATACAGGGTGTCCCACTCAATTATAACGGGCCATACTTCCAAAACCCTTGGGAATAAATGCAATGTATATGCACTTTTGTGCATCGGTGCATCCGAAAATTGCACCAGCTCTTTTTTTTAAATAAGCAATTATCATTGTTGACTTAATTTGTGCATCATGAATTCTTGTCCCAAGATCAAACGATCAATAACGAGTACTACCTACAAATTCCATACCGTTTACGCGGAGCAGTCCGGGAAAAAAGGCCCTGATTTGTGACAACAAAATTCATGGCTTCTACATTACATCACTGTAATGCACCTGGTCATACTTCATTACTTGTTCGTTAATTTTTGGCCAAACGCAACATTATAATGAAGCTACAGTCTCTCCATTTGCTAGGCATGTCCCCACGTGACTTTTCTCTGCTTCCAAAAATTGAAACAACCGTAACACTGACAACCGCACAAATGAGATTACAAGCGCACCGCTCAAAGATCGAGTTCCAGAAGTGTTTCGGGAATTGGAAGAAGCACTATACTGTCTAATGGGGACTACTTTGAAGGGCATAAACATTAGTGTAGACGAATAAATAAAATTCTTTCCAAAAAAAGAAAACTCCCGTCATTTATTGAACGCACTTCGTATATATAAATATCGAATAATATAGCGGTGTTCCAATTTTCGAAATCCGTGGACATGATCTCTTTTCAAAATTACGAGCCGGCCAGAACAACGGCAAACAATAAATGTTCCCAGGAACGTACACTTCGCGCGAGCTATTTTTTAGTTGACAAGCGCAAAAGTCTTGATGAGTAACGGCACCAAAAAATGTTTTTTCAACGGCGCCAACGTGCACGACATCGTTTTATACAGAGACTATGAGAATAACAATGTTCATTTTGAAATATGTCGGATCAGTTACTCTCCCTGTAGATAGAAGTGGCCTCGCCCAATCAAGAGCGCATCGGGTCAACAACAATATAAAATCAAGAGTTACACTAATGAAGCAAGTTCCTGGTCAGAATTTACATACTCCTTCAATTATTTTCGTTTCAAGATGTCCGTATACGTTTATATAATTTCTACAAATTCGTACCGACAATTTAAATCTTGTAAAGCTTCGAGCACTTATATCTCAATCAAAGATATTGCGGATAACATTGACTTGTTAACGACGGGGCAAGTTAGATAAGGGTTCGATAATATCTTTATCTTGATTATACCGTTGATACGCGTTAATTTTTCTGCTATGATTTTGTTTAATTACCTAGTCACCACAGACCCACACGGAAACCGATACGAATATTGCGCTTTATACGTTAGTTCGATAGCAATTTAGGAGAAAGGTACAAAATTTGAAGGATGCCAAATAAAAAGAGGTTGGTAATGACCTCGTTACAATACTGTCATTCAAGCGAGCCACTTAGTGACCTCGTGTTCGCAATTCACATGCTTAACCTATATCAACGTGGGCGAGCAAATGGAGTGTTTAGTGTTCAGGGGGGAGAGACATCAGTGCTGCCACCAGTGGTGTGGATCATCAATAGCTTTCTCAAGTTGGAGCGTAAACTACCGTGCCGTAGGCTATATGGCGTTAGCCAAGCGGCGTCGCATTCTCAAAGATACCCTTGGGACACTAGGCAATATCCCGGGGTACCTCGCCTCGACATCCCGGACTCCGTGTAATTTGGATTGCGCATTTTCCCGGACCAGCTGCTAAAAATTAGCTTCCTTCGCAGAACAATCCATTCATAAACGGGAGAATTAAACGCAGGATGAGACTACCTGAAGCACTTAATCGAGACCCATCCAATCCGATTTGGCTCGCCAAATGGGAAACGGAATGTCGAACGTGTTATCAAAATCGAAATGAAAATCTCAATGTTTTTGTCTTCATTGATCCGTCAGTTTCGGCGTAAATGGTGGGCAAGAAGAAATTGCGAGTGAATAAAAAAGTGATGAATGAATGAAAAAAAAAACAGACCAGATCGATCGACACCGGATCCCGATGAATCGTCGATAAAAAGGAAAAAACGCCTCTATAGATACTCGATCGATTAAAAACAAAGAGCTTCGGCCGTACCGTTGTTTCCCACGATTAATTTCCTTTCATCAGCTCCCCATTATTCAAACGTTTTTCATGCAACCAGTTCGAACAAAATTAAAGCACCGATTCGCCTTGAGTCTCGTGGATGTTTAAATGTCGGTTGGCACCGAGAGGGAGGGTAGTAACAGAAAAGCCAGGTGGGTAGAAACACGCGAGTGAGAAAAGTAGAAAAAGAGCGAGAGGGAGATGTGTGAAACGCGGGAGATACTGTTGTGAAACGACATTATTCTGGTTCACCATACATGATGGACAGCCTGGCTAGCGCCGTCAGAAACCACTGCAGCTGTGGTGCCGACGGAATTTCCGCTCGGGAGCATCGCGGGGTTTAGACTCACCCACAGACTCACCGCTCTGTGCTGTCGGCGTCTATATATCACCGGGCGATATATATATATATATATATATATATATATGTGTATTCACGGAAAAGATATACATAACGCACCGAGAGGCATGCTGAGGGAGGATATACGATTCTCTATAGAGCTGTACGATACTATAACCTACTGCACATCGGTGGTGCAACGTGGTGTACCTACCTATGTATATAGCGAGTATGCGTCGCATACAATGCGCCAATTTTAACAAAATCGCTCACTCACTAATAAGATCTATGCTTCCTCCCCTCGTATTCTTTCTTAATCCTGAACCCTCGGGCAAGGACGTCCATTTTTCTTTTGTCGGATAAATCGATTCGCAATTATTGATCCATTTATTATCGAATATTTTAAAGAATACAGACTTTTAGGGAAAGATAATATTCTGCGATGTAAGCTCGTTGTTGAGTTTACAACAATTGATCGTTTGTTATCCGACAATATATTTCGAAAGAGACATAAAATGATTTTTACGAACGTTCGCTAAATTTTGGTGAAAACGTTATTTTGAACATCGTAATGAATTTTCTGGGTGGAAAGTCAATAATAAAGGTTTGTCATAGACTCGTTAAATTCAATAAACTAAAAAGATAAACCTTAAATAATATTTGACGCTGCAAATTATTCTATTTTCATTGGCCGTATATACCAAGTTATTCATTCATATGTCAAAAGCTTTAAAAAGATACAAGTATAAAGGAACATTACAAATATAAAATATCAGTGTGTAAGTTATTTATTATTATTAAAAAAACTTCACTCGAACAAAGTAAACCTACAAACATTCATTTCCCAACTTTATAATCGACATTTGTATCGATAAAACGATGAATCGTCGAGGAACTATCCCTCGATTAAACTGGACAATAATAATTCAAAAATTCTTGAAATACGTCGAACCAAATGTCTTAATCGGTCGACAAACAAATAAACTTTCAACGATATCCCTGCTGGTACAAGTGATTCAAAAATACCAGAGCAGTTCTCGTCGAATCGGATACGACTTCAACAGGCTTGTCCTATCGAACTTGGGCTATTCCCTACATATATTCATTGTCGTTAAAATAAAAAGATTCCGGTGCCGAGTAAGAGAATAAGAGATCGGTGTCACATGGAACACATAGCATAGAATTATAGCCTTTATCTCCCGAGTGTTTGATCTGACCCCGTGCTACCGAAAATCGTACGAATTCCTAGCGTAGGTACACCTAACATGTATATATATATATATATCGGGTTCTATATGTAAAAATATCGCGGTTCTGACTGCAGCAACGATTTTCACGTCTCATTACTCCCTCTACCTAGCCTATCATCGACGCGAGTAACTCGAGTTTCAATTTTCGCTCAACCGATCTTCCCACATATATATACATATATTTATATATATATATATATATATATATATATATATATGGATTTACGTTATCAAGACATAACGGGTAATCGGATAGCCGATAAACTCGTCATGAGATATGCTCGCACGCATTGAAGAATTCGGTATATCTGCACGAAGTTGTGAATAAATTTTCATCTCCGCGTACCGCGATACCAGCGGGAGGGTACGTAATGTACGCTAGAGCGTAATGGATGAAATAAAGATATGTAACACGGCAGGCGGCTCCTTCCATTAGAGTTGAACTCGCTTCGAGTACAAAACTTCTCGTCTCCTGTGAAGAATTATTATGCGCAGTTACACACCACTGAGAGTCCTCTCTCGAAGCTTTTCCTTTTGTTCATAGCACAGAGAATATATATATACACACATGTTTTATTTCGTTTCAGCTCAAATTTTTATTTTCCAAAAGGAAAAGTTCTTAAATGTCGATAGTTACTTTTAACTAACGTCATTTAAGAACTATACTATATCAAATTGAATCTCCCGCGTCAGTAAAATTTCATTGCCATTTCGAGGAATGGCTAGTAAAAAAGAGCGTCGATAACAAATTCTACGAGATTGCCTCCATTCGATGTATATATTTTTAAATTGCATGAAAGTTAAACACCCCGAAGACTCTATTTCTAGTAGTCCCTTTTAACGAGATATTTTTTGAGGTTAGAAATTTACTTATTAACGTTGGAACGGCCATTTTGTGTATCGAAGTGGCCATTTTCGATTCAATGATAAAATATCGCAACGTGTATAAGCTCCGATAAAAAAGTATTTCTAATTAAATTGCAAGTTTTCGCAAAAGTCAACGTCAAAATCAAGTTTTTCTTGAATTTTGTAACTGGAAAGCTCTGATTTTACTACAGAAATTTAACATCGAATTAAAAACGAATCTAACGAAAACAAACATCTCTCATGTTGGGGAGTAGTTTATATAATTCCAAAACATTCCCCCTCTATTCAATACAACTTTCTTTTTAAGAATTTATCGTGCGCTGATTTTAAAAAGATTACACGTCCTACTTTTGATAGAACGCTAAATTATCGGACCATATTTTTGTTGTTAAAGCAAATATGTACGGAAATTCTAGCGTTACAAATTCGTACCTCCATGAAATCTTTTTTTTTCTGTAAAAATATTCGGTACGGGGCATATTAATTTTTCAAAAAGCTGAAAGCTTCCTGCCAGCTCCGGGTAAAAGCATTTTTAAACTTAAGCCCAAATCACCGAAAGGATGCAAAAAAAAAGTAAAAATCGAGCAAATTTGTTATGCCCATAACAATATCTTCATGATTTTTTCACAGCTTTTTAAAACCTTTTATTAACTGTTAATATATTTATATGTTTTTCAATAAACGATTATAATAAGAGGTAAATCAAACAAAAAATTCTGCATAAATGTAATATACTTTTTATGGTCATAATGATTACACAAATTTAAACGCCACACCCGGCCAAATTGACCAGGGATGCTTCATTACAATACATGAAAATTTATTCACACAGTTTCAATTACGCCTTTCGATGATTCATTCACGAGGCCCACGGGAATAGTAACAATACGAGCAATTTAATTGTTCGAGCAAATAAGCAACGAAAGATAGCCAAAAAATGAAAAATATCATTAACATATAAATTAGAATTGCTCGACGTTGTTTGTAACACTCGCGTCCATTTTATTCAAATAATAACATACGAGCTTATATTAAAGGAAAAAAATAGATGAGGCATTGACGCAAAAATAATAATAAGGGGACTCAGTGTGTGAAAGTACAATCGTAAAAACCCTAAAGTGTATACGTGGTTAATAAAATAATATACGAGGTTACGTGATGACGATGCATTATGCGGCTCGCATTCCCGATGAAATTGAATTTTACTTTCATCGTTTACATTTTTTATTTTTCGTATAAAAGGAAAAACGTGTTTCGAGATTTTGAGTAAAATTCCTACGATCTTTTATAAAGTTGTTGATAAGATTTTTCAATTGTTCATCGGAATAATTCTTCTTTTCGTAGCAGCTTCCATAGAACCAACGAATGACCGTAAAGCTCATCTGTCCAATGTTTTCGTGCAGATCGATGCGTATCGTTCAACTAGTAAGATGTTCATAAATACGAGAATCATTCGTATCGCGAAACGCTAACCGTTCGGATTTCTGGATAGCAATAAAAATTCATGAACCCTCCGGCTCGATGGAACTGAGGAAAAAAAGTCGGTGAGCGAGGGTAAGGGAGCGAGCGAGAGAGAGATAGGAACTGAGACATTATAGTGAGCAGGAACTTGGCAACTGACCACGGGCAAAATTCCATAGGGCTTTGGTAGGTCCATGTACGACTTTCACTCGGAAAGTGTACAACTGCCACTGGTCGGAGTACAAAAAAAAAGAAGAAAAAGAAGAAATAAAAAGAAAAAAACGAATAAAGAAAAACGAACTACAGCCTGAAACTATAAAGATAGAGAGATCTTTGAGGTCCTTAAATAACCAATAGGGCATGATAAATATTAACTTATCATGCGCTATGGGTCATTTGAGATTTGTACTGACCAACGTTTTAAGGCGTTTTTTACTTTTATAAGTTTGAGAAAATTGATGTTTCGATAACACTATACTTTTAGAAAGGTCATTGGGCGATGGGGTATATAAGTATATACTGAATTTGACCGAGAAGCACAACTGTCTATCAGAAAACTTAACTATTCATATATTCTTATTAACCTGAACTACAAATATAATAAAAAATTATCGGATTTCCGTTATTGTTGGGAATTGGTTGCAAAAAATTATTCTTTTTAACAATAATTCGAGAAAGTATCGGTAGAGAGCATTATATGCAAAATTCTTACATACGCTTTTATCGCCTGAACCAGTGAGTTTCTAAAAATATTTTTTAAAATACCTATAAAATTGATTATTGATAATTAATTGTATTAATTTTCGACTGTGGCAAAAAAACTAATTGTTATTGTTTTGAAAAAATATAAATTAAATAAATATGCATAGAACTAATAAAATTAAAGACTAAAACATACGAATAAAGTATTTATTTGGACAAAAAGTGGTCTTTATCTTTTTCTACAATGGTGTACCTTTTTTTAAGATTTAAAAACCTCATAGCTCTACAAAAAGAATATTTTTATAATTATGCCAACATTGGATTAATTGAAACTAAAAGAAAAGTGCCTTTTTTTCAATGATCTTATGAACCGATTTAGCTCTTAGTTTGTTTTCTAGAAGCTACAGTCTGCTCCCAAAATATATCCAAAATTTAGGTCAATCGATTTATGCGTTCCTGGGAAAAATGTTATTTTTTAATTTTTACATATGTTGCCTTTTTTCAAAAAACAATTGAGTTAGCGATGTGAAACATTCAAGATCTTACAATTAGTATTTCATTAGTACCTACATATCCCTCCCAGTATTATTAAATTATCTCTCGGGGGCAGATTCAGTATACTTATAGTCCTATGGCATTTACAGTGAGATTTTCGAAATGTCAATTTTGTCGAAATGACATTTTCATGATCGGTATCAAGAATATTTTAAAAACTATTAAGAACACTATGAGACTATTAACTGGGACGATCACGCATTTGTTAATTCACGCCTTCATTTTTATTACTATTTTTACTGTTTGATCGCCATTTTCAATATTTTTTAAACGATTTTTCACATAATTTTATCCCATAGTCAGATTACTTATTTTATAACTCAAGTATTGAATAAAATTTTATTTTGCATATCGCGAGAATAGTCTTATTTTAATTTAATCTCTTCATTCCCCCAAAGAGTCATTTCAAAGCTTTAATAACGCTTTCATTCGCTACCTATTTAGCAAACAATTTTTTTTTAATTACGACGCGTAGTAGAATTATAAATATTCTTTTTTATTCTTCTGACTGAGGAATTTTTAGTCAAATCCTATCAGACTTCAATTAGTACTTTTGTAAAGCTTTTTATTCATATGCACTTTTTTTAAAAGGGGACGCGCTGCTATATCTTTTATCAGAGAAACTGTATCGACAGAGTACAGAAAAAATCCTCGATAATGATGCGTATGTATGATATTTATTTAGTATACCTAACGAATTCTTTGAACTCGTAAAATATAGTCCATTCAGAGCTTTCCTTGTGAAAGAAAGTGCATCGTTGCGCCTAATACCTTCAAACGTATTATGCGCGACGTTGTATATTTTATATTTTCTGATTCGTAATTCTGTGCTTTTGTCACATAAAAAAACAGCATCAAAATTCATAATTCATTTATCTTTCAAAGCTTTCATTCCACTCATTTTAAATATCTTTGAACATCTCGGTTTACCTTTGATCGAACTATACCGACATCGTATAGAGTCGATTCTCAACAATTAAATCGATTTAATTAGCTAAATTTACCTATGAGAATTTTCATATTTTATATTTTTTGTTTATAAGTAGATTATAATGTTATCGTTTTTTCAAACTTTCGTTATTTTCTATTATGAACAATTTGAAATGTAATAACGTACTTTTAAGGTAATTATTAAATTATAAACTGTAATTATAAAATATAATTGAATGTAATTATAAAATCAGGATATACCTAAAAAATATTCTCGATAACGAAATGTACCGAGGAGATTTAATTTTTCAGTTTTTCAAAAATCATGTAACATAGCTCGTTCCCATGAACCATCGTACATAAAAACTGTATCTAGAACTCCCAAGCATCCGATATGTCCTGGGGATTTATAAATGTCGTTTTTTGATCGAATCGAAAAAGAAAGATAGTCAGTCCATTTTGCCTAGTAATTTGTTAAATGAGTATGCCACGGGGGTGAGACTAGAAGGTACGAACAGACTCGGTTCACCCTCGCTCGCTGCGCACGTAAGGAACATTTGCTGCGGGCGTCTGACGCGGTTAGTTCCGTATCTACTGCAGCTACCGCATCTACTACGTTCCGGGAAAGAGCTCGCGCTTTACCTCTCGCTCTTTCTCTCCCTTTCCCTTCCTTTCTCTTTCTTTCTCGTTCTCTTTCTTTCTCGAGTTGGACAAGAAGAACACAAGCCTCTGGTCATAGTAGTACCGAAAGATTAGCACGGGCAAGCTTCTCTGATGAGATTCTTATCCTTTTCGTGGAGAAACGAATTCTTCCTCTCCTCGCGTAGCTCTCCCTTGCGTGCTCGCGCACGCGTTCTTACGCCATTTTCTTTACCGCAGCGCAACTTTGGCGGACCGAGAAATTTATACGAGTACATCTCTCTCGTTTCAACGGTAAAAGTCAGCAAAGTTATACCCAAGACAAACGGGCCAAATAGAATTTTTCAATTATGCTTTTTAAAAACTTCATTTCCGTATTCGTTTTCTAGCGAAAATCCATTTTGATGTTGCTGCGAGCCATGAAAATTTTACATAAGAATTTTCTAACTTTAATTTATACAAATTTCAAGATCTTTTCAGTCGCTCGAGTGACGAATAATACCGGGGTCGTCTATTTTCGATCATACCCGGTATAAGATAGAACCGATCCCTTTTACTTCATACAAATTTCAACCTATATCATTCTTTAAGGCATCTTTTTTTCTACGTTGACGGCCCGAAAATCAGCTAATTTTTAAGAATTCTCATTTTTATGAAAAATACAAGCTATGAAATCAAACTTTTTGTCTTTTAATTAGCAGCATATGTTTGCTATAAAAAAACAATAAATAAAATAAAATATTCATCAATAGCGTTAAAAAAAATGGTAATGAACGTGACGCAGCAAAAAATACATTGACCGTTGGCGGTGGGTGAGCTGCGATCAAGTGGTTATGTGAAATAAGTAAATTAAGGGGATTTGTAAAAAGAGCATGATTGGCGCTTTGGTCCCTGCTATAGTTAACTGCTTAAGTAAAAAATTGATAAAATAACGCAGGTTGAAATTTTACAGTACAAATTTGACGATTTTTGTAGTTTTGCATTTTTTTTTTTTTAATGGGAATGTAACGTTTGACGTGGAAAGTCAATAGTAGCACGGACCAGAGCTAATGATATGTAGAATAAAACAAAACAAAAAAACATCAATTGGCTTGTTAGTTTTTTTTTTGTATCCTACGTCAGTTGCGAAAAACGCGTTTCGAGAAAAATGCGTTTAAGAGGAGTGAGCTTACAGGAGACGGGTGAATCGAAAACGCCATCCGCATTTTCTCCGGCATTGACCAATCGATCGAGCGTTAAAGTTTTGAGGGTATCTAAAGAACAATAGCAACAATTTGGAAAAAAAAACATTTACACACGTATGCCATAATTGTTTAGATGTCCCAAAACATCCTAACGCGATCGGTAGTTCGGCTCAATGCCGAAGAAAGTGCGGATCACTTTTTCGACCCGCTCGTCGCCTGTAACACCGACTCTTAAGATTACTCGTGCGTGTAGTGCAGAGCTGCGGAAGGTGTAGCCGCAGGAGGAGGCCAGCCGGCTGAGCGTAATATAGAAGGACCGAGGTCGCTCCCGATATAATCTTCTTCTTCCTCTTATATATAAAAATGGAAGAATATTTGTTTGTCACGAGTAAGCTCCTATGCCTTTCATCCGTTTGCAATAAAAATTTAGCGAGTTGTAGTGTCAACGCCCGCGAAGGTTTCTGCATTAGTAGAATAAGCTTATATATCAGAATATGTATTTTTATATATAGAGATTAAGTCGACAGCTGTCAAAGTATACCACCAAAATGACAAACGAAATAAAAGACACTTATTTGTTTTAACAACTCGATCGATTCGATATTATATATTAGTTGCATAATTGATTTGACAGCGAAAATCAAATTAAGCATGACTCTAAATTTGGAACACCTACACCTCCAGTCAAAAAGGAAAACGCCATTGCGAGATTCAAAAACGGATGAGCAGTGAGAAGCAAGACGAAACCGTTAGAGAACGTACAACGATGTACAATCTTTTGTAAAATAACAGCAACAATAAACGAATTAATTAAGAAAGTATTTGATATGGCGTATAATTGCAAAATAAGTGATTAAGGGAACGTGCTATATTCGCAGCAAAAACAACAACGTCACTTATATAAATTTCACGATTCAAAATAGAATATCACGAGAAGCTAAAACGTACAAGTAGATTGTCGCTCTTATTAACCAAGAACACGTTCTTAATTATCCAACTGAATTCTTAAATTTATTTTGCAACGCATACTGCCGCACGTTGTAACATTGAAAATTGACGTATTAAACATCGTTTATATTGACATATTAAACATCAATTATTTCTCAATCCACCACGACTGTGCAACGGTACTGGAGTTTCAGGGAAAAATATGATGAACAATATCAGCGAAACTACAATTCAAAATACAAAATTTTAAGGAAAAGGTGTTGTACTGTTGTCACGTATCCCAATCATACCAAAATATATGCCATTCAATTTCAAACGTTTACAGTTTCTAGTGCGATTCACATTTGCAATGCCCATCAACAAAGCACACAGGCAATCGCTACAAGTGTGCATAGTATAGATTATATTTGAGAAGTCCATGCTTCACACATGGACAGAAAAACAAACTATATAGTGTTTCAAATGAATTGTGATAACAAAATGGCATTGCAACGCATGCCAGCTACCGCTAGTCCGCTATAAAATCCGAACTATTAGGAATTTCCCCTTACTAATTTTACAGGATATTCTTAAAAATCTATAATATACTTTCCAAAAATGCTATAAAAATGGATTAAATGCAAAGTTACAAAGTAGAAAGATGCCTTAATGGCAAATATTTACACGACCATGATGTTTCCCCGATAACAAAAAAATGAGGATTTTTCAAAAGTTTCTTCGAGTAATGTACATAGGAGCGGAACAAAAGCTTTTTATACTTTTGAAATTTTGTTGCGCTCGCCATGTGCTACCATGCTACCTATCGCACATACCTACCTCTTCCTCTATACATATATAGAAATGATAGAAATATCTCGTCGCCGCCACAAGAGAATCAGGAGTGGGCAAAGTCAAGAGGCAGGGTAAATGGTTCGTAAGTTAGATTTAGAAAAATGATCCATCATTTACGCGATAATCGCGAAACGTATTTCCTCCCCTGTCAGAAGCTTAACGGAGCGGTCGGACGTGCCGGTACGATACTGTTCAAGAACACTCGTGTATTCGGGGCATAACCCCCTGATTGTGATAAAAATGATGGATGATTTAAAAAAATTCACGTAGCCAACAATAGCTATCGTAAAATGAATTCTCTCCTTGTTATTCGTTACAATAAAAGATTTAATACTTTTCTTTTTCAAGTCATATTTCCATGATACTGGTTTTTATAAATTATTTCTTCTCGAATCATACAGTCACCGTCATTCATAAAATAAATGAAATAAACACTTTCACTAGCAAACCATTATTGGATCAATTATCATCGAGACGCTTTTCAACCCTTTAAATCCGTGACCTAAATTAATTAACGAATGCTATTTCTGCAATTCACTTTTTATTTAGTCAAAGCTGTTAATATAATTTACGGGCTTTTTCTGTAAAAACATCGATAAGCCAAGAAATGGGATGTGAAGAGACTTGAGAATTTCGAATAAACGATATTTAACAAATAGCAGAATCGCTTTAAAGAAAAAAAAAATTGATCTAAATAATGGTTGCTGCTCTATACACATAAAAATAATAACAGAATGTGTAGAGCTTCCATCACGGGTGTATGTATTGCCAATAGGAGTAAGTGACAACACATGCGCTCATTCTTCATACGAACAAGAGGGGAAGGGAAGAATTGCATCAGCTACTCGTGTCAAGCACAATGTACCATACGAGTATCTAGTGTACAGCGCGAGCCGTGTACCCGTGTGTACTGTAACGGGAAGGATTAATATTCTCGTGTAACTTCATTCGCCAAGCCGTCGAGCATTGTACGGTATAGAACCGCTTTTCCACAACGGCCCTATACTACCAAACATTTCTGTATGCCGTTTGTCTGTCTGCCTGTCTGTCTGTCTGCTTCCCTGCCTGTATGTTGGTCTCGCTCTTTCTTTCTTGCTGTATACAATTCACGCATTATCATGATATTTATAATCATAATTGTCATAATAATTAAAGGTCACGTACGTCACCCTATTTCTTTTTATTCGTCCAGTTTTAAAAATGTTTATGACTCGAATATATATTATTAACTTTTAAAGCTTTCGTTCATTTAATTTTATTATTTTTGAGAATCTTTGTTTTCCTACAGATTCGTAGAGATGTTAAAAATTTGCATGACAAAATACATAAATACATATTTCCTTTTCTACCCAGATGACTTACCAAAAATATATATAATAGTGATATTTAAGAGTAAAATGTTAAGAGTAATCGAAAAACGGATTTGGAAACCCCCATTTGTGTGTTTGAACGTGTGGGTGTGTTTGTGTTTGTGTGTTTGTGTGTTTGTGTTTGTGTTTGTGTGTTTGTGTTTGTGTGTTTGTGTGTTTGTGTTTGTGTGTTTGTGTGTTTGTGTGTGTGTGTGTTTGTGTGTTTGTGTGTTTGTGTGTGTGTGTGTGTGTTTGTGTGTGTGTGTGTTTGTGTGTGTGTGTGTTTGTGTGTGTGTGCGTTTGTGTGTTTGTGCGTTTGTGTGTTTGTGCGTTTGTGCGTTTGTGCGTTTGTGTGTGTGTGTGTTTGTGCGTTTGTGCGTGTGTGCGTGTGTGCGTGTGTGCGTGTGTTTGTGTGTGTGTCTGTGTTTGTGTGTGTGTCTGTGTTTGTGTGTGTGTGTGTGTTTGTGTGTGTGTGTGTTTGTGCGTGTGCGTGTGTGCGTGTGCGTGTGCGTGTGCGTGTGTGTGCGTGTGTGTGTGTGTGTGCGTGCGCGCGATGCGTATGCAAAATTCAAACTTCCATAACTCTGGAATGACTTGCCTGATTCAGCTGCACTTATTTACGCTCGTAGAGCCACTGACTACCTTCTTTCGACCCAATTTCCGAGAGACCTCGTGTTCTCGTTTAGATTTTATGGAATTTTATATCTTTTTAAAAAAGAAATGTCAAGTGTACAACAACCGAAATTTCGGAGTTACCAAGTAAAATCTTTGAGCATATCTAGGCTATTATGAAATGACGTTCCTTATCAAATTGAAAATAATAAAACAACATATCTAGCCGGTTATTTATGGAAATTTTTTAAAAAGAGTTCGTCCTGCGATATATAATATCAAAATTCAACGTTAAAGTGCGAATATCGACATTCCGATTATCTTGATGATCTTAAATTTGACAAAAGATTTTTGATGACGCAGCATCGTAAAATTTAAAAAACTACTACTTTTTTTTATATACTATAATACGTGTATATAATTCAAATTATAAAAATGTCGAATTTTAACATTATGAATCTATTCTGTCTTTTAGTGTTTTAGTATCGAGTATGATTTACAAACCTGAAAAAAGCTCTGAGAGAAAATTCAATTCGTATATGTATGACATCTATGACTATGGTATCTTAGAATTCTTCGGTTCGCCGGACAAAATTAGTGCAACTTAGAAACTCGTACGTTGCTTCCTCATTATTCTGTTTCGCTCAGGAACCTCCGGCTACGAACAAGTACTCACTAGATTTTAAAAGATATCCTCGTTCTAACAAAAAGCTCTGTAAGCGATATAAAATAATAAGGGAGTCCATGGAATCAGTTATACACTGCACTATTTTTTGTCCTTACTTCGAGTCGAACAATGGAAAGATACCATATTTTTATATACTTATTCGATGATTCTACACCGATTAAGAGTCAGTGTTACAATCGACAAGCGATTCGAAAACGCGATCTGTGATATATGTGGCATTGAGCGACCGATCGCGTTAATAGTTAGAGGATATCTAGAAAATTATAACAAAATGTAGCGAAATGATTTTTTCCAAAATTTTGTAAACAACCTTGCAGACGACGAGCTATTCGAAAACGCTATCGGTAATTTCCTCAACACTGAACAATCGATCGCGTTAAAATTCTGAAACATTTTTGGAAAACAAATGTTTACCCTGTTTTTACCACAGTTCTCTAGATAGCCTCAAAATTTTAACGCGGTCGGTTGGTCAGTGCCGAAGAAAATATGGATTGCATTTTCCAAACGCCTGTCGCTTATTAACACTAACTCTTAATTCGGAAAGGCTCTTCTACTTTGTAAAAATGATATTCAATGCCAAGTAATGTTTAACATAAATTTAGGATAAACACGTAACTATTGTTCCAATATTTTTATCTGGTTAAATATTGCTTTATTTGTCTCAATTAAAGTCTCCAAATCGAACTTTAGGTACGGGTTTTGGCCCGCAACTTCTATAACTTGTAATTTCAAATAGCCGATTTGCTGAATTTTGACAAATTAGTTTTTGACTAAGGCTTATTTTAAAAGATCTTTATCTTAAAAAGTTCAAGTTCGTAGCGTCGAAGGTTTAAAATGTCCGAAAACGTGAAGAAAAGGCATTTGTAAAAATTATTCGTACGTATGTGTGCACACGCATTGGCGCGTGAAATTCAGATGACTCTTTCTCGAGAACAACTCGATCGGTGTTCGTGAAACTTTCTGTACAACTCGAGGCGCCAACGCAATTGCTGCGGTTGCTGCAATTTTCGTCACATTCGCTGACGAGTTTCTCATTTTCGAACTCTTTAAATCTTTCACAAAAATCTACGTAAACTGTATATTTCAATATTATTCCATAAAATCGATTATTTTTTCGTCGTATATTACTCGACTGCTACAGGTTTTATGATTATCTTAACGGCAATAATCTTTCAAGTGAAAATAATAATTTCTTTTGATCGAATGCACAGAAATCCCGAAAGCTTAAAGCAAAAGAAGGAAAATGTCCACTTAAAAAAAGAAACATCATTGATTGGACTGAACGTGTAGCCAGTTGTGATTTGAAAAAATCTTACAATAGTAACACGATTTCAATGGTTCTTGTTCAAACGTTCGTTTGTTCACTTTATTTGAAATTTGTATTCATCAAAATTTTTCAACCTTTCCGATTTTCCTTGAATCACAATAATATTTTTGTATTCAATACCCCGAATTAATATCTCGAAACCTTAAAAAACATCACCAAATATGCGAAACAAAGCCAAATATACGTATACTGGAAAAAAATGCTTCATTAAACATAAGATTGGTCGCTTTCAATAGCGAAATTTCTTTCGACGAGCACAATTAATATCCGATTAAAAACGTTTTAACTGAATGGATTTAATGTGTTGTAATCGGAAATTTTCCCTTCCAAACGAATATGAACATTGAACGAGAGTTCCCGCGCGTTAATTCTCAATGACAACGCTTTTTTATTCATCCGGACCAATGAAATAATGGATTAATAGCATAATAATAAAATAAATTTCTCATTAAAAAAATAAAATATGCGAATTTTAAGCGTCATAAGTGATGTACCTATACTCATTCAATTTTACGGTTTAATGGAGGTTACAATAATGGGATAATAATCGTACATCGGCGTATTCGTATGATCGTAATCGGAGATTTGCCGATACTGTTAACAATCAATAGCCATACATAACGAGAAATCAAGGATTATTAACGAACATCTACTCTGCCGAGAGATCAAACTCCGACCGATGAATTATGCATAGAATGATGATCGCTCTATGCGATAAACATTAATTCCACGCATGAGAGCAAAAGAACGGTATATTCGAAACCCTCGTCTATATATATTTATCATGGACACACACACAAACACACACACACGCATATATATATATATAAGTATGTGGGTATTGTGTATAAACGCGATAGTCAAAATCCTCGTGGGATGCGGTCCACTGGGATCTTTGAAGCTCGGATACCAGAGGCCGCATAGATGTGTACAATGGTGCAACGGTGAAAGAGATCCACATACCAGCAAACAGTGGAAATGGAGTGTAATGCATAGAAATAGCGGGGCGAGCTACACACGGATAGGTAGAATATATAGAATGGAAAATGGATAGAAATTTGTAAAAGCTCGCGAGACAAGGAGAGAAAACGGTATCGTGCCGGTACGTTTTGTTTCGCGCCAACTCTCGTAAAATACAATACACTCTGGCCTAGCCATACCCCCTTTTGCGCGAATTAACATAATGTTGAGTTTACTTTCTAGTCCGGAACGCGCCGAAAGAACGTTTCGTAAAACCGTGCATACTGTTTTTAAAAACTTCTTCTTTTTCGCACGAACCTCGCCTGAACAATTGTTGCGTAAAATTGGTCACTTTTAGGTAGCGCTTGCTCACAGATAAATATAAAATATAAGTAAGACGCTTTACCTACCGGTAAAGATAAAAGAGCTTTATGAAGGGTTTTCGGATCGTTTCCGTATAAAAGTCCAATGATCAATTTAAGGGAAAATTTAACTTTTTTGTATGTCACTTGTAACAAATAGAAACAAAAATCTGTCTTCCATTTGAACAGAATCATTCAAAAGCTTAATATTTGAGCTTCATTGTCGACTTTTTTAAATTTCTGTAAGCCTGTATCTTCAGAACATATTGAGGGTTAAAGGAAAAATTGCAATTTTCGATTCAAATAGTCATAACTCAGGGGAAAACAATTGTGTTGTCACTATCAAAAAATAATTTAGTAGCCAAAACTCTAAATATTCAATTCATTCGAAAACTTTCGGCTAAATAATTTTCATAAAAAGTATCAGTCAAAGGTAGACGATAAATTTTAAGGAATTTTGTTTTAAGGAATTTACTGTTTGGCATACTGATATGTAACTCTGTAGGATGTCACTAAAAAATTTAACAGGTTTATCTGGTACCAAGTAAGTCAAAAGAAAAATGTGTGTGACTAGCGTAATCATATAACGATCATATAACCCGTACAATTCTTTGTCACTCGTGTTGTCGCAGGTTTAAGAGTGGTCGCGGTGCAGCTACAATGTCATGGAAAAGTAGTTCCAACGTGGTAACTCTTGTGGATGATTTACTGCAACTGTACACTTTCTGGGTAGTCTTGCTAAAAAAATGCGTTTTAGTTGCACATAATTGTACATTTTATGACTCAAGACTTTTATCAGCTATTAAAAACAAAAGTTTTCTCACATAACATTTTCAAGCAATAATATTTGATTTCTCACATTAGTTTCTCACAATCGGAGACCGTTTGTTATTTCAAAAAGCGCGCGGTTGGGACGTTGCCATCATCAGAGAGAGTAGTCAAGCTTAACCCCGCAAAAATTAGCATCATTCGAGACAAATTAATTTGTTGCAAATCTCAGCACTACCCAATCGATATTACATATAAAGCTCTACAAATGTTCCTTAGATACTTTTTTTTTATTAATTCTGCAATTTTCGTCAAAATGTCTCTGTCAATGATCGTGAATTTAATGTTTATAGACGGAAAAGCACTGAAACACATAAAGGTATATATTAATTTAGGAAATATGTTTTTATTTATTTCTCACGAACAAGGTATCGTCGAGTCTTGAAATTTTGAGAGATGCTCTTGTAGGTACCGATAACTGTGTTCTGATTTTTTCATCAATATCTGTTTGTTAATTCGTTGACCAGATAGACCAAAGAGACTTCACTTACTTTTTTATCCCCATTTGACGAATATAACCATAGTTACATGCTGTCAAATATTGATTATGTTATTAAAGGAAAACAAGTTCTTTAACTGTTTTGAGCCGTACATTTCAGACATCTGAACTTTTTCACGCAATTCCATTTTACGAATGTACGTGACATAGAATATGCATTTTCAATGGTTCTGTAATATACCAAAGAACAAACAAATGTGCTGGAGTGCATGGATTTCTCCATCGCCGCCGCTACGTACAATGGGCATTCGAGAAATATATTCGGTATCCAATCTCGAAGAGATGAAATATATACCGGGTGTCTCCTTTCTAAGGGAAAAACGTACACGAGATATCACAATTAAAGGGATAAGGTGTATATAACAAATGTTCCGAATGAAAAATGAAGGGCGATTGATGAATATCATCGAGCGCAGCGTTTTTTTAATGACTATTTCTTAAAGGATTGTGAATGAAAATAATTCAGGTGAAATTAATATTTTTTAATTCGATCGTGGCCATATCTCGAAAAGTAAGCAAAATCAAGAATGATTGTTACGCTCAAGGATAGCTATTACAACTACAAAAACTTTCGTGTACATATTTTAGATATCCGGCTGTTATGGCTCCTGTTATCGCCCGCGATAATTCGTAAACCATGCTTTGGAGAAACATTTTTTTTTTTTTTTTTCAATAAAAATTTACTTGAATCTACTTTAATGTATGCGCAATAGCATATCTTTCATTGAGTCCAAAAACCATTATGTGAATTTAAAAAGTTCATGAAAAGAAGCGTATTTTTCTAATCGTCACATGGGATTCGCACTTTAAGGACAGTCTGGTCCAACCCATCTAAAAAATCGACTTTTTACCTAAAACGTTACTAGCCCTACATGGACAATATATTTCCAAAGTTATAGCATAAAATTTGACCTTGGAATATAGTTAGGAGAAAGAAAATTAAATGTTTATACGGATGAACCTCGATTGATGAAAAATTATTATTATAAGACAAAGTTATTGCAAAATTGAGGCCGATTTAGTTCATTAATTTTCCTTTTGTGGTCGACATTTGTGGAATCAACAATTTTTTTGCACTGTAGTTCATACCCATTTTACATTCATACTATTTTTTTTAAATTTCATGTTTCGAATCATTTCCACGAACTCCAGGATTCCAGCCAATTTGGCGGATCTTTCGGTATACCTATATTTCTAAATATTCAAGTGAAATTTACTATAATGTTTTTTCTTGTTGCAATACATCGGTACATGTAACGAAAGTTTTATGAATGTAAATAAGTTTTATCTTTGAAAAAAAAAACCTCGTCTCGACCATTCTTATTGCAACGTCAAAAAATATATTTTTTTGTTTTTATTTTTATGAAAGTATATGTGTTTCTTGATATGTGGTTCAAATTTCACGAAATTCTGAGCAGTGGAAGTATGTTGAATAATTGTTTTAAGTTAGCGTTTGAATTCATTAGAAATTCAAACTTTTTCACAAAATCGTGTTTCCTGAAAAGTTATATTTTTTCACCTGCAATGTACCTTTTCTCGAAATCTACTCATCGTATCGGCATATTTTTTTTTTTTTGACGTAACAAGTACTTCCCAACGAAAGATGTATCGAGCCATTTTGTTGAAAAAAAAAAACGATTCAGACCTGAGAGAAATATATTTAAAGGTAAAAAAAGTGATCAAAACTTTAACAAAATTTCAAAACGGTATCAAAAAATTCTGAAATAAAATATGGAAAAAATGGCTCGACTCATTGTTTATAACACTTTATACGAACTATATATACGAACAACAAAAATGGTAAAAATCCAACGTGCAGTTCCTGAGAAAAGATATATTGAAAGTAGGTATTTTTTCGAACCAATGTTTTTCGACTTTCAACTGGTCGTAAATTTTTTTTATTTCGAACCTCCTTAAGAGAAGTTGCAACGGGTAAAATCTGTTTGAGTTTATGAAGGTTAGGACAACCTGTATTATATGCATACGAGGTGTGTTCAAAAAGTATCGCGAATTTTGAATTTTCGCGGGTTACGTATATTCGAATTTCGATTTTTGTGTGGCGTTATGTTGGTACTCATGACTCTCACTTATGCCGACAAGCTCGGCCATTTTGAATGTTCACTTAATTGTAGACAGCTGCTTTGCTTGCACGTGTTTTCGATCGTCTTCAATTTTTACT
>JAPYZT010001068.1:0-24545 GCA_030522965.1 Tryphoninae sp. A BG-2022a
TTCATCTTATTTTTGGTTTGAAATTATATGTGTGTCTAATAATCTGGGGAAATCATAGGAACTTGATAATTTTGTTGTGCAAATTATGGGCCCATGAGACGTGTACGAGTGGGAAAAGCACTTCGAAGGGCTTTTTCTGCGATTCTTGCGTCAATTAGAGTATGTCCGTAATTATCCCACTTAGCATTCGCAATTACCGCACGGCATGTGGGGTAATCTCGGACACCAACTGTTTTGTTTTTTTAAGATAATTTGATTCTATTCTAAAATTTATTTGTTTTGATTATGAGAACATAAGATTGATTAGTTTAAGTAACGACTGAGCAATATATAGCTTTATTAACTATTTCACTATTCCCTGAAGTGTTCGCAATTACCCCACTCTCCCCTATTAGTTCAGACGTGCTGTCGTCGAAGAAACCGCAATCGGAAAAACTTGTAGGCAGGCCAATTTTTTGACAGATCACTCAATCGTTGGACCGGAGTGAAAATGTTCCGAACAATCCGGTCTTCATATTTATTCGCAGCGCCAAACCCGTAAACAATAATATTGGGGGTGAAAAAGAGGGGTGATATGTCGTAAAATTTGTATTTACATGGGAATGTTGTAATCCTTGAAGACGGTTCGATTGAGAAGAGGAAGATGATCAAAGAGATTATCTTCCTCCGATAAAATAATCACCTTCAATTAAAATTGTTGAAATATTGAAAAAAATTGTTTATTAAATGACGCAAAACCCATCAATTTTTCGAGGAAGGTTTGAACGTACGAAATGCAGAGGATAATATTCTTTATACCTCCGTTGGTATGAACCACCCTTTCATTTTTCTTTTTTTCAACTGTTAGTCTACGAGCTTACCAGTCAGCATGGCACTCACCCAACTATCTCCAACTCTGAGACCATTCTTTCCAATAAATCTTCTCTACTTCGGGTCATTATACTCAATTCCTAGAATCATCCTAATATTCCCACCAAAAATCATAGTTAAACTAATGCAAGAGAATCTCTATAACAAGGCCACCTCTGCTAACTGAAGAGAGTTACAGTCGGTTACAGATACAGTTACGGGTGACAAGAATCATACCGAACTACTCACAAGTTAAGAGGTAACCATTCCTCTCAGTCGGTCTAAAACTGCTGCTATTCACCGAGTTACAACTTATGTTAGTCGGTAACATTGCTCTACCGATAGCCTGACGGCAATCTGCGGATGATTTTCGACTGTTAGTACAAGATAAAGCTAAGTACTAAGATTGTAACTCATCGAGAAATAAAACAACTACATTGTAAAAATATTCTTATCTCACAGCATTGAGATCCAAGATCACGAGCACACAATCTGTGAGAGAGTAATTCGAATATGTCCTCATATAATCTTTCGCATACGTCGAAACTGACTATCGGGCAAGGTCCAGATCCAAATTAATCTTGGAGCAATAATAAAGGCAAAACTCCTATCCCTGAATAAAGGACTTAATTGCCCGGACGCGAAAAGAGAAGTCGACCATGTCTACAAATCCTCACTCCCTGACGAGTATTAGCGGATCGTAACACAGCCCCGTTTAGGGATTGAAAATTCAAAGTAAAATTTTGACAAAACTATTGACCGTACAAATTTGTCGTTGTGTATTCAAGAACAATGTGTATCCTGAATTCTCAGCTCTATTTTTATCTGCAGCACCAAACTCGGTACCTCTTTACTTACGGTTTTAAGAAGTGGGACAATGTACCAAAAATCAATTTTTTTAGAATAACTCGCCGGGACATACTTTTTTGTACTCTATTCAACTGAAAAAGCTGTAGCGATAAAAAAGGCGCGTCGATTATGCATAAACTCATTTTTTGACTCCAAAATGAATCCATGAAAAATGAAGAAATACTCTGAAAATTGCGATTTCGCGATCACTCAACAAAGGTCGATTTTACGGGTGCAGTTTGGATGTATGAAATATAAAGATTAATATTTGCTACAATTTCGTTTATATAAACAACTCTCGAATTTTGCCATATGTTTATCCCTTAACGAAAATATAAATATTTTCATCTTTTGACTGAAAAGTTTTTACCGCAGGGCAATTTCCATCGAGGATAGGTAATTATTCATTGAATATTCATAATATTCATCAAAATGAGGGTAAATGACTGCATCAAACCCTAAGCAGAACCATCGAAACGAAGAATATAAATATTAAAAACAGACTTCCATTCATCTTCATCTTCTACAACACAAAAACATGTATTTGCATAATAAATTTCATGTGTGCAATTTATAATTTTGTTTATTCATATTTAATTTTAATCATTTCCTCTAAAACCGCAAATTCATTGCAGTATATCTATACGACTGTGCTAGCTATGAAATCGAAACTTCGTCCGGACTTGCATGGCGCACTAAAAGTCATACTTTCTGTCCAAAAAAAAATTTTTTTTAAATTACATTGCAGGTATTAATATACTTTACAACTTTGATATTAGACATTCTTTCAATATGTAGGGAAAAAGGAGAAATAGTAATAAACAAGTTTTAATGTATTCATTTATTACTTTCTCGATCGGTATCTCAACAACAATCAACGAACGGTGAAAAATTCGTGGGATCTTTATCGCAGAGCAGAAAACAGAGGCAAACAATAATATTATCGAAATTTTCGCATTATGACAGAGAGCCCAGTTATTCCAAAAACCAAATATACGCCTTTTTTTTAATGGCGGGTAAAGCTCATAGAAAATCTTGGTCAATTTCAAGTTAAACTCACCTAAGTCTCTCTAAACAATATCCAAAAATCAGCTTTTTCTGAAATCGCTTTCATACTGCTATAAATTACCTACAAAGTGTGCTCATCAGCAAAAATTTACACCTTTTTAGTCCTTTCACTCTTTCGTCAACCAATAATTAAATATGTCATCTTTTTTCTTCTTTCATCTATAAACTTCATCAACTCATATTTTCTAATATAAATCGGCCACATAGTTACGTCTGCAACGCCCAAACGTGCGATACTCTCATCATTGTTCAATCTGATTAACAATCTTAATCCATTCGATCGAGTTTTCCGCGAGAAGAAGTCCATTTGCAACACAATATGTATTTATTATTTAACTTCAAACTTGCATCATCATAAAAAGAAACTTTTTTCCAATGTTTCAATGTCGATAGTATCATCATTAATTCATTTAAAATAACGTCGGGCTCCATTTCAAATTGGCGTGTAATCGTCGTCTGGTTCGCTCAGAAGGCTCACCGAACTATTCAAAGACAGCGGCCACGTCACGATGCATGTACGTGTCATCGTAATGGCGTATGCTCCCATTAGAACGGTTACACACACACGGGCACGTGGACACACATACGCACACGCATGCATATATCGTGCATGTATCGCTCGAGATAACAGAACGCCGAATTCAGTGGGCGAGTTAATTGGCAGAAGAGTAATTAGTCGGTACAACGACGGGCATTTGGTGCTGATGCTGCAGCCGCGTATACGTGATTCCGCTATACCTATGCGCGAAAGGCTTGACCCCGTGCGTTCTCTCGACACTCCGGGCGCGAGCAGAGAGAGAATTCTCGAACCTGTTGGTAGGTTTGCTCCGAAACAGCGAGCATCCGTCAGCCAGAGCTGAAAACTTTCGTGAAATCTATTACGGTATAATCGAACTCTGGTTCTGCGAAGAACCGGAAACGAAATTGAGGGATCGAAATGGTGGAGTTATTTCATTTGGATAAGCTTCGTGGCGATTTGAATTTTATCAAGCTAATATAAAATAAAGTAGAAAATTAAATTACAATGTATATTTACACTTTCTACATCCTATCGAGGTTACTATTGAAATATAGGTATTAACTAAAATTGAATTCCGTTTTAATGATAATCACGCCAACTCCTATCTATATATCTTCCAACTATCTTTTTTCTGGATGTTTAACAATTTTTTAAATTCTCGTTTCTAATCTAAAAAAGGATGAAAAAATGTTTGCCATAAAAAAACCTCTTAAAATGTCTGAAATCTGTAAAGTCGTCATCACCAAGGAAAATTGCGTTATTTCCGGGTTTTGTAATGGTGGTTATCACACCTTTTCTGCATTTTCTCACTCTCTATCTCTCCTCTCGTTAAGGGAATGACAACTGGACGAGCCGTCGTGCCAATTAAAGTTGGCGCTAGCTGCGCTTTACCTCGCTCGGTGGTCCCACCCTCGCGTCGTCAAGGCTCTTCATAGGGGAAGCGTGAGTTTGCGAAAGACAGAGAGATAGAGAAATTCCTACCGGCGTTAGGGCGATTAAATTCACCGGTTCGGCGACGGTGGATTATCCGACTGGAATACCAAGTACCGAGACTTGCGAGAACGTAAGGAGAAATTCCCGTATAAATTGGGGTGAGAAAAGATGAGAGGGATGGGGAGGTGGGGATGATAATTATCGAATGAAAGAAGGATAGATAACGATGCTATACGAGACGCTCTCGGGCAGGCTCCGTTGCAATAAGGTCCGTGTTTTATACCTGGAAAAGCACTTTCACTTTACGTTGTCGAGAAAGATTCGATCGATGAAAAAGAAATGCTCATAAAAAAGATGTCGTTTTTTCTGTCACATCGTAGATTTCAATCATTCGAAGCGATTGAGTAGCACGGCTCTTGAAAGTAATGAGAAAATCCTCGAGTAAAGAGGGTAGCTTTTTCAACTATCAACGTAAATGAAAGAAAATAACTCAATTTAATTCCTGTATTAATATAAAATCAGGTGTACAATTATTTTAACTCGTTGCAAATAATTCAATAGAAATTTCATAAATAATTTGTCGATTGACACATTAAGCGCCACCTCGTGGACTCATGATTTGCACAACACTTTTCATACAAGCTGCGTCAATCGCTGTTGATTGTTACAACTATTTTCGTCAAGTTTCTGATAATATGTCGTCCAAATCGTAGGATTTTTCGCACTATCTTGAAAATGAAGACGCTCTTCCAATTTTGTTGCAGTTTTTGGCGAGATATTTGAGGTTTATTCACAATTCTGCTATCGAAAATTTGGTTAGCCCGACAATTTGTTTGATGAACAGTTAATATCGGTGCAATCGTGATGCGTAACGGAAAGGTAACCAAACTAGAGTTGACCCGTGTTAATTGTAAATCCGAATTTACCAAGCGTATCGGTAAAACGTAACACAGGTAAAATTAAATAACGCATCGATTACTCGAACATCCGCGAATTTATAATTTCTCAATTGCCATAAATATGGGAGTGAGTAAAGCTGGAAAATTAAGTCGTCTCCAATTTTCTCGCGGTTATAATAGACGTGCCACGTGCCATACATAGAACTCGATGAGAGAAAGCTCATATTAGAGGCCGAATACTGGGGAATGTAACGGCACAGCCGGCTTCACTGATTGCCAATATGGACGAGAAAGGTGCGGCGGGAACGAAGAGAGGAATGAGAGAGAGGGAGGGAGGGAGAGAGAGAGAGAGAGAGAGAGAGAGAGGGCGGGAGGGAGTGGAAGGTTTGGCTCTCGAGTCTGTCGTCGTCGTTGTCGCCCATACCACGAGACACTCTCGCGTGTTCTCATTCAACCCCTTCCATTTTCTCTTCTACCTACAATGCCGCGGGCGTTAATTTCCCCACGAAACGTATTGCACCCCCGCGATTCAATTGTTCCAGTCTCGCGACCACTGTTCTCTCTCTCTCTCCCTCTCCCTCTCTCTCTATCCCATGCGTTCATAATAATGCGAGAGGGACTTCTCCGCTCTCCCCGTGCCTTTCTCTTCGTATTCACTGGATTTGCACTATGCATTCAACCGGAAAATCCCCCTTTGCTCTCTCTGTATGATGCACTCCCGGTACTCATCTCTCGGAAAAGCTTCTCTCACATAACATGCAAAATCTTTCCCTCTTCCTCCCCAATGTGTCATTGGTCTGATTCGGCGTCGTGAGCTCGCTGCATTTTTGTACAACGACGAATTGTAATCTGATACACGGAAAGAGACGCTCGTCGTAGGATTTCGGATGCTGCGAAATTATGTATTGCATTGTAGTTTGGTTAAATTATGAGATTACGGTATAATTCAGAATCGATTGAAATTATAAATCATTTTTTTCTTTACTGTAACTGTACGATTAAGAGAATAAATTTATATTTGTCCGAAAGTTATCTAGACCTCACGAGACAAAATCCAATCAGCCATTTTTCTTTTTTGCTGTTTTAGTTGAGCTTCTGCAATTACATCGCCGTCGACGAAACACTGAGGTATTTACCCGACCCTCACGATGACAAAAAGACATACCTTCGACAGGAAGCTGTTGTAATGGTTCGCGGTGTACCGCTCACTCATTACATGGAAGACCTACTGACGTCCAAGATATCGTTGAATGCTGGCAAGGTAAAAAACATCAAAGCATCATTCGTTTATAAGATCCATCAATTGTTACAAGAAAGATTACTTTCAGAATTAATTGATTCGTTTTTTATATTCGTTTTTAAAGTTTTTTTTGACAATATATTGCATAAGAATGTTTTTAGATTATAGATATTGCTATGAATAGTATTCAAACAAATAGTTTAATAATGTAAAAAACAACGAGGGATTTTTGATAGAAATATAATCGTTGAATGAAACAGGGGAGACAGGCGATGGAATGGGTGATCGATAAAATGAGCGTCGAGGTCAAGGATTTCGCAAATTCTGCCGTCAAATCGACAGACGAATTGCTCAGTCAGACGCGACGTCAGATCGACGACATTACAACAAAAACGAGGAAGGGTATGGACGAGCTTCAGAATGCAGCGAAAAAATCATTCGACGAGATTCACACTCTGACCACACCACCATCGCCGCAATCAATGCCAAAATTATAGCTAAGGTTTCGGACTAGTTTTAATCTTTTCAACTAACTTGTTCGGCTGACTTTTGCGCTGCGATTGGATCGATTAACCGACATTAGTGGTTTCGCGGTAGAAGTTATTGACGCCGTGAAAAGAATTGAGAAACATAATCAACGACTTGTTCTTCGATCGGAAAAAATAATACGAGTATTTACAAATATGTTCAATCCTATTGCGAAAGTCAGCACCACATAGAATGAAATGTCGCCTGTGACGTCGATGGAAAACAAGAACTAATTAATAAAAAAATATTTAGAAATGCCAAAAAAATTGCAAAAGTTGCTTTGCGAAATACACGTAAGCATACGATAAATGAACAAAAACGTAATGTAACGTGTCGATACACATCTTCAATTCTTATAGCTCCACGAGCACAACGAGAGGACTTCTCTTTGGTCAAAAATGCGTAAATTTGTATTAGGTATATATTCTCATATACTCGAGCAGAAATGTTCGTTTGGAAGCTTTGCGATATTTTTCACATAAAAAGAACTAAAAAATTAGTCATTTTTCATGTCAATGACTGATTTATTCTTAAAATGAAACTCGAAATGTGAGCTTTCGTAACTAATAAGCTTGGATCACCGTGTACGTTCTTATATGTTGTCAATCGTTGAAAATATATTGTCGGGCAAAGCTTGAGAAGGACCAAAATAAATTATCATCGCGAATCTGGACGAAAAAATATTAATTGCACGACGAAGAAGAACAATTGGCTTCCCACACTCACCTACTGCAGCATATAGCACAGCACGCAATATGCTTACAATTAGTATTTCGTTCATGAATATCCAAGCGCTGTGAATGATGAACTTTTGGGAAAAATAACAAATATGGTTAGAATAATATAATGCGAGTTACTCGCAAAAATTTTACATCATTATCTACCAGGGGTAGGGGAGAATTTATTGTTTGTTTGCAAATATTCATGCGTTTTCTTGAAATATAAATAGAGGAATGAGAACGTAGATAGGATCAAGAAAAGAACACTCAATCAAGTAAAATATTATATCACAATTGTTTTTGTCCCGATGGGCATTCGATTATTATTGTACATAATGACAAATAAAATATGAAGTCCCCTCTAGTTTCGGCGGCTGTTTTGATCTTTTTCATAAAATATTTCTTATTACGATTCTTCTCCATTTAAAAAAATAATGGACCGACGGAGAAATATTGTCATATATCGAAATTTGATTGTACAATATAATGGAGTATGAAAGTAAGTATCCATCGAATACGTATGATAGATCGACGGACAAATATGGTTGCCCGTTCATTTTCTATGGACAGTCGAGAGTCCCAAAGTGGAAATTATGCAATTGTTCGCCGACTGATAAGCCGCATTAACCGCATATTCTCGATGAGAACGCAGAGAGGAATTCTCGTTACTCATTCAGAATGGCGTAGAGAAACCTCGAGGCAAATTTAACCAAGCGGTATAGACAGGCTAGGAAGGTTCGTAAGAGATATAATTGATGACATGGCTAATCGAACCAATTCCTACAGTAACCATAGGTGGATAAATATTGACAAGCGATACTCCATTGCGATTATAGTCATCACGAGGCTCTTTGTTCTTTGTCCATATGTATATAGTCGATTTGAAAGTTTAATATTATGATTATTCGCCTATATTTGAGAATATGCAAGGAACGACATTGTCCGCGCTCGCGCCACAAGAACTTTGACATTCTTTGATGTTTCGTACTGCTCAAAGTCAATCATGTTCTATATCGTTCTACTTACCCTTTCATATCCCTACTGCCCCTCGTAAATCGTTGGTATTTCCGTAAAAATGTATATGGCTTCGTCGTAAAGCAGCTACTACAGGTCTTTCTTATGTGATTGAAATGGATCAACTGAATGTAAATTTTTTGCAAAATAAGTTTAATCAATAATCTGATGAATGCGATGGTTTCTCCCTGAGACCAAGTATATTGGGACGAGATGTGCTGACGGATTGGTGATAAGGATAATCAGTTAAGCTGCTCGCACACGAAACTATGTTAGCTCTTGGCTGTCATACGGACGAACCGCGTAAGCGTTAGTCAATCACGACTAGGTGTTGGTGTCCGATGAGCTCGTCTCCGTTTCGTCCGTAGTTTCGTGTGCGAATAGCCTTAGCGAGAGAGGAGATTAGGGTTCGTTGATATCTAAGCTAGAGCGAGTTGAGGATCGGATATCAGCGTGGCGGAGGATAGAAGTAGGAATCTATACGCCCTCCTACTATTTAGCGTGGATTTTGACGTTCAGGATGTAATATATTCTGAGACTTATATCAAGCATTTAAGCTGTACCGTCCACGCGTCCTCGTGACCTACACCAGGAGGGTTACCTTCGCGTCATCCAAAGCGCGGTGTCTGATATATCCGTTAATTTTAAGTATTAATAAATTGGCAGAAGAAAGTTTTAGCTGAAATATTACCATGTTATTATTGATCTTCTTCATTTGGCTTATTGTTAGTTAAATCTGATTTCTCGCAATTAAATCTATGAGTCAAACTCAAATAAGTAATAATTAAATGTTTATTCCGCCATATCGAGCTACAGATTAGTTGATAGCTTAACGTAGTTATCTTTTTCTGAAAAACTGAAAAATCTTCGACAGTCGAATTTTAAATATTAATTCCTTTTTGATTTCTTTTTTTTCAAGCACAATCCACCCAATATAAAAGATCTTAATTTTCGTAAGATACACGCGTTAAGTGATTTAATCACAATAATTAAGATTGTCGTATAACTAAGCTTGGAGAATATATTATTATAGTTGAGAATGTGATACTGCATTTGGTCCAGTTACCCTTCAAAACATTCTCAGTCTGTCACGAAGCTCTCTGGCAAGTTCCCCGAGCTCGTCGGTCGTTTGCTCATCGTCAAAGGGTTTCCACGCCGGTCTGTACGGGACGTGGGCCAATATCAACTGTCTGGAAAATTCGGTTAGTCAACCTTAGTCAAAAGGCTCGTCGTAGAACTATTCCTGTGTATGTTCATCTAGATAGACGTTCCGTGTATTTGATGCGAGGATAGCTGAAAAGCTTGACGGACTTCGAATCCAAGCTTCTCCAAGCTTCTCCGTTCCGTGGAACACGTCTTCGAGACTATTCGATTTTCTCTTCGGTAATGTCTTCGTCCCCATTCATGAATTCGTTATCGAAGGAAGGTGTGGCATCGGTCGTCCTTCAAGTGAGAGGGCTTTTTCGTTCTCTGGCATTTGTGAAGAGCGAGCTCATGGTTTACACATCCAGTGACTCTGTGGTGTCGCTGGTAGAATAAAAACGTCGCATCTAGACGAAAAAAAAGAGAGAGCACAAAGATGACGATGGAACTCGAGACCTGTGAAAGCCTTGAGACGCTCGCGAAGATTCGATGCGTTTTCAAAGAGCCATCTTTCTCACCGCGGTCAAGAAGTTTCATGAAAGCGAGAAGCCCTCATGAAACTCTTATAGGGCTCGAGTAATACTCTGGAAGCTTGATGCGCACGGACGAGAAAGATAGACGGCCAGGGGGAGGATATTCACTATCTTGATTGTGCGAGGTGGTCTTCATCTCCGTTGCATTTCAATCTCTCCCGAACTCATTTCTTTTTATTTTCGATATGTCAGGAATACAATCTTCGTCTTCTGTTTTTTATTTAGTGGAAATATTCATATTGTTATTAAATTAATTATTCAATTTTGTATTAGATCAACCTTTGGTCAAAATTTAAACGATTTGGTTGAAAAACTATTTATTTTTTATTATATTATTCTCTTTATACGATAAATGTATTCATTTGTATAATTTCTTCGACGTGTTGTAAATTTATATCAGAAGCCAAATTTTGTATTAAGGGAATGATATGCGGATCTGTTCGGTAAATATCTTCTAGAAAATTAAAATTCTTCGCGGTTTATAAAATCACTGACAATCCCAAAGAGTAAGTTAAATTTTTGTTATGACGTCAACGTCGTCTTAATCTTCAATCGTTTTATTTTGCAATTTTCATTTATCTAGGTATTTATACGAAACTATTATAATATAACCGTCAAATAACAGCAGTGCCAGGCTTAACGTGAAATGGTCGTAGCGCAGGGGTCCGGAAATCATGCAAATCCGTATGTAATATCGCCACCTTCCAAATATATACAACGGGTGTTCAAAAAGTAAGGTAACTTTTCAAAGTTAGCGGGCAACGTACATTCGATTATCAATTTGTGGGTGTTGTTGTGTTGGTACACATATCCCGAACATATGTTTATAGTTCAAGTACATAGCATACTTATTTTGTTCTTGACAGATAGAAAGGTTAGACGTGTTTTGTTGTGCTCGGCAATTTTCTATTACTATAAAAAATGGAGCAATGAATTTGCATCAAGTTTTGTGTGATAATGGAATCAAGTGTTCTAAAACACTTAAAATATTGACAGTGGCGTACGATGAGTCTGCTCTAAGTAAAAGAAAATGTTTACAAGTGGTACAAACTCTTCCAAGATGGTCGAGAATATGCCGACGACGAACCTCGCTCTGGACGTCCAGCACATCAACAACAGAAGATATCGTCGAAGCTGTGAAGAAAATTGTTTTTGAAAATCGTCGAATTACTATAAGAGAAGTTGCTGAGGATGTTGGTATATCAGTCGGCTCGTGTCATGTAATTTGTCGGATGTTTTAGGCATGAGACGTGTGTCAGAGAAGTTTGTTCCGAAACTTTTGAATTTTCATCGTTGCTTGTGAGAGATTTTTGGCCAAAAATAACACGACAATCATGCCTCAGCCACCATATCCACCGGTTTTGGTCCCCTGCGACTTTTTCCTGTTCCCAAAAGTGAAAAGATCTATGAAAGGACAGAGATTTGCAACGATTGATGAAATAAAAACTGCATCGCTGGAGGAGCTCAAGGCTGTACCAGAAAGTGCTTATAAGAAGGGCTTTGAGGATTGGAAAAAGCGTTTGCACAAATGCAATGTATCTGAGGGGGATTACTTTGAAGGGGACATATAATTATTGATGAATAATAAATAAATATCTTTTCATGAAAATATAAAGTCACCTTACTTTTTGAACACCCCTCGTATAAAAGCAGTCGGGGAGGGGCAGTTTTGAGTTATTTTATTTCGAATAAACTATCCTGCAAAGTATCTTAGAGGGGTGGTGGGAACAGAAGGGACGAATAAGATAGAGAGAGAGAGAGAGAGAGGGAGGGCGGGTGAATGGACGATCTTTGGATAATTTCCTTCGGACGTTTAAAAAAGTTTCAAGTGCCCGGCGGGACTCTTAAACTGAGAGCTCCTCGTTATATATATATCCAGCACGCCTTGCACCGGTCGAGCAAACTTCATGATATAAAATACGGCTCGGCGGTCGTCGCGGATAGATTGTTTGATCGGAAGCGCCTGGTGCGGAAAACGCTGTGGAGGAGAGAAGTAGAATTCCGCCGGTGAACGAAGCGTGGAGATGCACGAACTTTACACCCGCTGCTGACAGAGGGACGAGCGTCGCGTCGCTGAGATTGGTTGCCGTTGAGATTGCTTCGTGGAAAGTGAAACGAGAAAGAATAAAATTGGTCGGTTTTATATATTACGTGTGTACATGTCTACCAGCGGTTTGTAGAGCTGGTCTTCTATGTCCATTTATGGTAAGGGGGTCAAATGCATTATCCTGCGTATGCCAGGAATTGCGTTTTACCCCGGCTGACCCCAATGTTCTTGTACATGACAAAGCTCGAGAAACATTTGTATTATCTGTATACCATATGCCGTGTGGCATTTCACGTAAACAGGGTTGGGTTGTAGACAGCGATCAGGGATCTTGACGTTTGTCTAGAATTTAATCTCTTTTTATGGTGTAGACAGTCTCGAGGTTTTCCATTCTTCCCTTTTCAGTCCGACTTAATGTTGTTTTTTTTATGTATTTCAGTATTCCATTGAGAAATAAAATTCTACGTATGCATATAGATTGTACATTTGTTGCGTTTAACGTATCTATGTTGCTCATATTTTATATATAATACTAGGGACTCACCCCGACTTCGCACGGGTGCAATTTAGAAAAAAAACGTTCAAATATCGATGTGTACGTACTTTAGTCTTTTTAAACCCCAGAGGGGGATATTCAGGTGTGCTGTTTCTCGTGATTCACCATGTATATCTGACGATAGACATGCAATCTTATCGCAATCTTACACAGATCTTCCGCCGGCAGTATATCGGTGAAATCGGATATCACGGGGTAAACGGAAAGGAAGACACAATACTCTTGGCGCTTAACGTATTAAACTGATCGCAGTATACGAATATTTACGTTTATTCAACTAAAAACCAATGATAGTTGCAATAATTATTTTAGATATATTGTGAGCTTAATTTTTACGATGTGGCACCATGCGATCCCAGCAGACTTTATTGCTTGAGCGGCTTAAAGACTTCGAGAATACATCGGAGACGGAGTGATGACGGCTTGCACTTTGCTTACACAGGTCATATTTTGGAGATTCTTACATGGCAAATAGGGAAGTGACGCCATTTTGGAAGAACAGAGCAAAATCAATAGTCCAGTTCTTACAACTTGAAAACCGCTGTTGTCCGCGGCGAGTTAGTTTTTTAGTGGAATCGTTTCGTAATAAGGTAACAAAAGAAACTGGAGGAGTATGCACTAAAAAAAAGCATAAGAAAATGAGATAAAAGTCGAAGGCAGCAAATCAAGAATTGTTTTGACCTTTATTTTCTCGACTTTAGAGCAAAAATAGAAACATGAAAAAAGTTATTGTTTATCCGCAAATTGAATGATTGTGTAAAATAAACATATAAGTAATTATCTTTTGGGCTCTACAATCTCGAGATAGCAGGGAATATAATCTAATATAAGTGTTTTCACTTGGAAGTTGTTTGCTGTAGAATAATTATTAATTCTATATGTTTTTGCGACTCCTGGATTTTATTAACAAATACAAAATTAGTAAACTGCAGAAATGTCGGGACTTTTTCAGTTTTTAATTTTTAGCTCGTTTACTTAATATTTGTTATGGTGCGCACTCCTTCAGTTTCTTTTATTAGGTTATTATAAAGCGATTCCAGTCGAAATTTAAGTTATCGTAGTCAATAATCAAACTTTGGGATTTTAGAACTATAGGCACTGAAATATAACCATTAGTGGCCGGACTAAAGACCGTCGTTGATGAGCCCTCAAATTAACGAGACAAACACATTTTTATATACTTTTATATGAAGTTGTTTTAAAAACCTGTTATTATAACTAAGCTATCAGTTTCTGTATGGGTCTGCTTTTAATATAAGTTTTATTGCATACAATATATATAGATATAATTCATCAAAATTTTATATTCTTTATCATTTTATTGTTATCATTCTTGCACAATTTGCTGAGGTGGTTCGACCTGCTAGACTCGTTCAAGTCTGACAAGCTTGTGTGACCACTTCTTTTTTTAAGTCAGGGTAATTAAGTAAAATTCGGCTCATGCTGTCGTTCGTTGTGTGATGCTAGGGACGTGATGACGCTCAGTATAGTACAGCCATGATTTTTAGTTATTCGGTCAAGAATGGAAAACGTACGTTTGATATATACAAGCTTGGTTATTAGAAGTTTCCTTTTACCACACAATTTACTGATTTCTAAGATCACTTTTACAATATCTGAGTTTAGTTTCAATAAATTACAACTACTTATATTAGATAAATATTGTCCTTAACGGTCAAGAAACTCTTACAGATTCTTATTCCGCTGGAGTTGAATAGCCTTGGTAACTTGGACTTATTAGACTCGTTAGATTCAACTAGCGGTTGAGAATGTTCAGGAAGAATTGATTTCTGGTTGAAAAAGCGGTCTTTTTGTATCAAATTTCTGCTATTTGTTCTTGATAGTTTAACTATCAACGGCCAATATTTTATTCTTGTTGCCAGTATTTACCATTGAACATTTGTGATTGAATTATTTAATTTTGATAAAACAAGGGGAATTTGTTCTTCCTAGAAGCCATAACTGTCATTGCAATAGGGCAACGTATAACAAATTTATTGGCTAATGTTCAATAAATGTGATGTGTACACGTGCATGTCATATTCGGCTTGTGTTGGTAGTTTTTACTAGGTTACTCGTTCATATTGATCAGAAGCAGGTGCCTTTTTCTTAAGAGTGAACTCGGTATAGAGCAATTTTCGCTCGTTTGCAGTAACATCGAATTGGGTCTCGAAGGGCGGGAGGGGGGAGGGCAGTTGCAGGATGTCGCCGAAAGGATCGATATTGGGTGACATACCTGAGATTTAGGTAAGTGAGGGAAGGAAGACGTATAGAATACTGAGTAGTGATTTTTGGATTATAGCAAACCGAGATTTGGGTAGATAGGACAGTTCGGTTAGACAGGCGTACAGTAAATCTAGCGGTGGTTCTCGGATCGTAATAGAGGTAAATTTATTGATATGGCTATATCAAATGGAAATGGGAATGAGTATTTGGCATGCACTATTAAAGGGAACGGATGACAAGATGGAACAGCTAACTTTATAGCGTTACCAAAAATCGAACAACATACTATAAATATTTTATTATCATCAGTATTTGAAAAGTAATTATAAAGTTATCTTATAATGTAATTATTTGCAATTATAAGTAGGATCATTGTGGTAACGAATCAACCATAAATATGATAAATCTTATCTTGCCCTCACCCTCTTGCTCTCAGCAAGATGGAACACTCATACAGGCAAGATGGAATGTATCTTAAATCTTTACATTTTGCCATTGTAACGTAAAAAACAACCATTCTGCGTCGGCGTACAACTCATGTGCCCAACGACAACATATTGAGCACTGTAGCCAGTCCTCCGTGATTAGTTCCACGTATTTTTCGCCACAGAATAGACATACAAATCATTTTATAAAGGCTACTGAGGATGTTGCAATATTGTATCGTTATTCTCTGTTTTCTCTTTTTCCTTTCCTTTTTGCATTTCCTTTGTTGCTTTAGCTTCATCCATCGCTTTCTATTAACATTGCTTCTTCATTTCAAAATCCTCTATTACGCTTTCTGTTATATCTGAACACCATCTAAAAAAAAGACAATTAGTAGAAATTAGGGGAAATTGAAAAACGCATCAAAACAACTACTGGTGCGCATCGTTCCTTTTGGATTCTAAAATAAACGGTTCAAGATTTACAATCTTCAAGGACTCTCGCACTTCATTGTCGAATAATTTCCTAATAAACATCACCAGGAATTCAACATAATCAAACACAAGCTTTATCGAAAACAAATAAATCGATATTCTTGTATATGATATGCCAGAAAAGATTCAATTTCGCAGTCCTAACCCCTCACCTACGCCTGTATTTTATATGTTTAACCGATGCGTTAGCCAAGATATGCGGTATCTAGTCTCCAAACACAGAACACACACGGCAAACTGGCATTCTACTTTGATCAATATATATATAAACACACATAGATGTATATAAACTCCATACATAGTATACGCCCAACGATATTGCTCTACGCTCCACGTAATATGTACACATCAATTTTATGTAAGGTTGAATTTATATATGGAAGGTACATATATTCGTATTATATAGGCAATATAACAGTAAAGGAGGCCAAGGGATGGGAGTGGGGTTGGCAGCGGGGTAGAGGGAGTTTTGTACCGCCGACGCCAGTAGACGTGCTGGTAAGATGGCGAGGGTGGCTAAGAGGGAGTTGAGGCGTTGCTCCTTCGCTTCGTGTTCTTGCAGAGTGTACGCGACGCCGCGCATACGCCCGGTCCCATTAGCATACAATTATCTTTATGCTTCTTTTATGATTCATATTTAGTGGGCTGCTTCCGGAGTCTCCGCGCCTCCGGGGCTTCCCCTTTTGTTCTCCCGGAGCCAATTCGTCCCCTGCTCGCCCAACCCCCATTCCAGGAACATCAGTGTAGCGCCCTCTGTTGAACGTTTGTGCAGCGGCCGTTTATTCTTTCATCGCGGCAACTTGCGCGTGTATACCAAACCAACTCGACCAAAGTATATAGGTAGTAAAACGTGGCATATTATAACTGGGATATATATATATTGATTTTATACGATCGTTATCTTCGAAACCTGTCATTTTTTTCGTATTATCTAATGCTCACGCGGGTGAAATAAGAGGCTTGTACGGTGAACAGACGAAATTTGGAGTGGGATAAAACCCCGTTGCAAAATACGATTTTTGGATATACGAGCATTTTTATTCCGAATGGCAATTTGGTACATGCACCACTTTGATTTCACCTTGACAAATGAAAAATGTTTATGTACTCTCTGATAATAGTTTATCGATCCGACATTGCTGCAATAAAGCAATTTCGGCTCTCCGTATTAGTGTATTGTGTTTCCTAAACTGTGTTACTCAATTATGCTGTGATTCTTTTGTTTAACATTTATAATTTGGAACATTTGGGTAATATTTAGTAGAAATTAATTTAGCACCAGGGTCGCTGTCTGTCTTTTGCATTTGAATTTCCTTCCGCTTTCCCTTCTTATTCCTTAGGCTCTTGTAGACTCCTTGCGGATACCACAACCCAAGAGAACCCGACAAATTCGACGAATTACGAGTACGTGTCTACGATGTTACACGGAGCGTCGTGTATCTCGAGTTGTCACGGCGTCTTCTCTTCAACCATATCTATAGATATCTACGTTCGTCTATTGCATAGCATTCAAACATTGTTTCGCTTGCAAGAAACGAGATCTCCATGAACATCTCGGTACAATACAACCTCTATATACAGGTATAGATATGACTGCATTTGTGTATGTGTGTATATAGTGCAAAACCGCAGATAATACATAGATGTGTTAGTTGAAAGCCTGAATTAAATCGCATTAGAATGGAAACGGCTTTGTGAAAGAGATCCATTCTCTCAGATCCAGCAATTTTTTGATGAACTCATATTAGAAATAGCTGGAACTTTGCCACGTTAGATTTTTAACTATATCGTTCCCGACGATGTTGTTTTTTCGTGAAAACAATTTTTTGAATGAGGTGAAAGTTGTCGGTTTCCAGGAAATATTTGATGAATTTTTGTTTTCAGTATTTTATAAATCTTAGACATTCCTTTCGTTTTCTGTGACATGGGGACCAGTCTCTTCTAGAAATACCCATTCGCTTTCATTGTAAATTTTTTGGTAAGTCTTTTAAAATGCAATGTACAGCAATGTATGGTTACTACCAAAATAACCATACCGAGGTCATTGCGTTTCCGATTTAATAAAATCCAAAAACAGTTTATATAGAATTAATATATCTGATTTTAAGTTGGTTATTTTACTTCAATACCTTGAAGTAAAATAACCAATTTTTGAGCAGTATATAAATAACTTATCTTTGAGAAGTAAGATTGGTCCTCTGCTAGAACTTTCCGATAAATGAATGTGGTCCCTATATTATTCGAGATATTTATCGAACATGGGTTCATTAGCTTTCTGTATGCATTTAGAAAGCAGACGCATCAAAAGGAGCTCATTGCATATCATATATTATTCTTCGTTTGATCAGATACACTGCATATAATCTCGAGCAAGCTGCACATTAACAGCGCACGGCAACGACGGTGGTGACAGCAGCAAGATATGTTGATTATATAGAGGGTTATGTACATATAACAGTAGAATAGCCACGTCACTTCTAATAAACGCTATCGTTAGTGCGAATGTTTCTGAAAATTGCGAGAAGGACATATGATCATCGATCGAGCGTGAAATGATTGATCGATGTTCCCCCCCTCCCCCATCTCCGATAGCTTTCAGCCACGAATCTCTTCTCCAGCCCCAATTTACGCCGGTACAAACATCTAGTGGCCATTTGCTCTGGGCTATCGTCACATTACCATTCACTGTTACTCCGCTTTATTCTCAAAGCAGTGAACGGCGTTTATACTCCACAGATCACATTGCCATCGGTGTGATGACGAAACCTGTGTCTTTCGTTCAAATTTCTCTCAATCAGTTATTTTCTCAGGGATACAATGAGATAAATCAACCGCATATTTGCCAGCCAAGAGACGTCGTTCGGTTCTTTGTCTCCAAACATTGACCGGCTCGGAGAAATTGGGATTAGAGTTTTTGTTACCAATGAAGGTTACGAAAGTCATTGCCTCGCATATAATTGATTTTTATATTTTATCGTTGATTTTTTCCCGTTATATAATTTAATTATATTTAATCAAGTAGTAGTAGTAGTAGTAGTAAGTCTCTAATCTTTCCAATGTACATCCTTGCGGGTTTTTGCATTCCTCTTTTCTTACAATCACCGCGAATCCTCACTTCCACCATCAACTACTTCGGTGGATCTACAAGTTTTTGGTTAGGTGGATTCCGAACCACCGAGAGCACAGAATAAACACGTAGAAAAATTCCATTGGTGCCGGCGGGGATTCGAACCCGGGATCCCCGAGTTGAGAGCCGAGAACGCTAACCCTTGTGCCACTGCCTCTCTTATATATTAATCAAGTATTTGTTTACCATTTCGTAATGAAAATGATTTCGTTTTATTTCTTCATTGTACCTGTATAATTATATATAGTTGTAATATAATAACAACCCACCTTTCATCATAGTATTTTTCGTTGCTGAATAGTTAAATATGAACTGATACGGTCAGTTATGCCGTAATCCAGTATTACGAACATTCTAAATATTGTAGTTTCACGGAAAAGCACGCCCACATGTAAGTATATATTGCATACGTGTGCATTGTACCTGCACATCTTACGCACACATCGGACTTGTTTCAAAGCGTCGTTTTCCGAGGCTTTTGCTATAAATTTATAGACTAACTAATGGAAGTTCGTGAGCGTCATGGAAAATGGTCTAACTGGACGTTTAGGGCTGCTGGAGGTCCTGTGTAAAGAGGAAGAATGACAGAGTGAAAGAGCAGGATAGAGAAAAGCAGAGGGAAGAAGAGGAAAAGGAAGAAGAGAAGTGTGTGTGTGTGTGTGTGTGTGTGTGTGTGTGTGTGTGTGTGTGTGTGTGTGTGTGAGAGAGAGAGAGAGAGGGACAAAGACAGAGACAGAGGGCAAGAGATACGTGAGTGTTTCCTAGATGGGTATTCGATCGCATCTCGTGCTACATTTTCTCTCTCTCTCTCTCTCTCTCTCTCTCTCTCTCTGTCTTTCTGGCTTTTGTGCTTGGGGAAGCGATTTTACTGCTCTCGGGTTAGAAGGTCGTTCGGACCCCTGTACGTGGTCGGTGGAACGGCGTCGGTTCACCAAGTTTGATTTCAGCGGTTCAAGCATCGCACGGAGTAAAGCGAAAGAGAAGACAGAGAGAGTGAGGAAGATGGCGAAAGAGCTAACGAGAAGAAAGGGGAGAAACGGAGATAGAAAGTCGTGGCGAAGGGCTAATAACGAACGTGCCTCAACTACTAATCGACTTCGAGAGGAATATGTCCCCTCGAGAAGTATATGAACGCCGAATCAACCTCATGTGCTTCCCTCTCTCTCTTTCTTTTCCTCCTTTTCCCTCTTTCCCTCTCTCGTGGTTTAGTTCAAGAAACTGTAATGCTCGAGAGGATTCTATCGAGTGCCACCAGGTGGCACATTTTTCTTTAATCGGTTCGGCGGGATAAAGTGATATAAAAAAACACTCAATGGACCAATATAAAGATTTTTAAATTTTTAAATCAAATTCCATATAAATGATGATCTTTGGAATAATAATTTCTTCAGGTTATTAATGATTCGTTTTTCCACAATTAAAATTTTATAAATGATGAGTAAGTTATCTATAACTGGACACTTACTTCATTATTACTAAAAAAATTAATAGTTTGCCGCTCAAAGATAACTTGTGAAGATTTGTTTGATGCCCTTCACGCAAGTCGATATCAATGACAATTGTTGATGCGGCGCACTTACGTTCGTCTTGTGCGTCTCCACAAAGCTTATGTATCATGTTCGTCTGGTATTTCTTTAGCATGTCGTTCTAGATGCGAGTGAAAGAGTTACCGATCGTGAGGCATTAATCTGATCCTTGCGTGCGGTGTGGTGTATGGTGGGGCGGTGAAGGAGTGGCATGGCGACGTAAAAGCGGAAACACATGGCTGAGGTCGGAGGTTGCAAGCTTCTGGAGGATTAAGGGGGGTATCGCAGTGCACATACATACACATACGAGGGGTTAACGCGCGGCTGGGACGTTCTCCAAGCTACGAAAGCGAAGTCTAGCGCATGCGAGAGATAGAGAGAGAGGGATAGATCAGTGCGCGAAGGGGGTAGCGCTTGATCCTCGTAAGCCGAGGCTAAGAGGCTATTAGTTAGCTCTGGTGCCTGGAACGTAACCCCTTAGACTAACACGGTACTTACGTCACCAGGTATCTAAGGGAAAGGGAGAGAGAGAGAGAGAGAGAGAGTGAGAGAGTGGAAGAAAGGGGGAAGGTGAGAGAAACAGAGACGGAGAAGGAGAGGTCGTGAAGGACGGGCAAACGAGGAGATCCAGTCCTTGCTCAGAATCCTGAAAGCTTCACTTCTCTTCAGCTTCTCTCCCGTTCTATCCCCCCCTCTCTCTCTCTCCGTTCAACGTTAGCTTTCTTGGCTGCCAACGCGTTTTACATAATAGCGACACGAGCCGATTCGTGAATCGTGCTTGTGGCACGTAGAAACGACAAGACCGCAGGGACGAGAATCCGCCTCCGCACTACTATATGCGTATATCTCTCACTAGGTATATCGATAGTATCCTCAATATCGTAACGCTCTAAGACTTGGCTTTAAATGAAAACCTGTGAATCAGAACATAAATGTTTTAATAATGCTGCGAATTTGATTCTATATATTTCATTTAAAATAACTGTGGCCAATGGAACTAACAAATTTTAACGGATGTGTCTAGTGCTCAATGATAAATCAATGATATAATATTGATAATTATCTTGCAGAAAATTTATGAAAATCATCGAAAATTAATTCACAGAAAGTGAATTATTTCGTTATAAATTCATTTTCGGAGAGGTATTTTTCGAGACTTTGGTTTGAAAAATGTAGTATAATTCAAATAATTGAATTAAAAAATGTACAGTAATTCAGAGAATTACTTTTCAATAAACAACACAAACTGACGGGAGTTTCAGCGATTTATGCGGAAGTTGCATAGAAAAGTGGCTGTATCAGTAGAGAATACCTCATATATAGATACACATACACATGATAGGAGGGGTTAATTTATTTAGTGGCAGGAAGAGGAGGAAGGGCGTGATGAACGTTCGCACGACGTTCATGGTTGACGACAAGAGGACACAGGAGTCCGTGAAGGCGTAAGAGTAGGAGAAGTAGAAGAACGACGACGGCGTCGACGATGACCGGGTTCGTTCGTATAGCTCTCGTGTATCGACGAGGGGTTTACCAACCCTTTGAAATATCACCACTGCGGTGAAACCAACGGCTCGGTACCCACCTATTCCCTGTCGAGCCTTTACTTCTCGCTTTCTCTTTACCCACACCTACTTCCCTCACCCTCTTGGAGTAGGTGTTATATTGCTCGATCTCTGCCTGTCTGTTTCCACTTTTGTTACTCCTCGTAGTTATCTATGGGCTGTTCCATATGAAAACAGTCGTTTTTTTGACTGAAAGATGTTTTTAAAATCTTAGTTCACGGTATGTTATATAGAAAAATAAATGAGAATCCGAATTTCTTTCAATCGTATTTTACAAATTTAGAAAAATAATTATTTCAACGCATTTAATTGGTTTACGGATGTTAAAAAATTCTTTCTCTATTTCTTTAAAGTATCTATTTGTATTGTTTCAACGTATTTTATTAGCTACGATGTGCTTAAAATCAGCCAAAGTAAGACAAAATAAATATGAAAATAATAAATTAAAAATGACAAAACAGTTTCTAATTTTGATGATGCGCTTTTTCTACTAAATATTATTTTTTCACCAATATTTTTCAATGTGTCGGAAATTGCCCAAGTAAAAAAATCCGTCAACTTTGTATAAAATGCCCTATACATATGTCTCGACACACCGAACGGGTAACGCTCGAGTGGAATTATATACCGAGCTATCTGTCTCTTCGGTACTCGGTACTAGTGCCGTACACAGAGACGCGCTTTTCTCCACAATTGCACGCTCGCTCTCGTTTCTCGGCTTCTCTACGAATTCTAAATTAATTCTACGAGCCTTTGCCTTCAGCTCGTACCCGGGTTATACAGTTCGCGCTTTCAGGATTAAAATATCCGTGTACCAGGCGTATTCCTAATACGAAGAGCATACACGCCGCTGCCCGAGAATATACGATCCGATGTGAATATAATTAAGGAACAAAAAATTTCAGTAATTACAATAAGGGCGCAATTGATTTAATGTGAAAACTTGTGTAGCAACTACACCGTACTTCCATGAATGGACTTTGTCTTATAATTTTTTAGCAATACACCACACTTAATTAACTGTCAGATTTTCTCAATGTGAAATGGTGTTCTTTGATCTAGCAATTAAAAAATAATAAATTAATTTCAACACAATTCAAAATTAATATGATTACGATTTAATTTGTTATTTCAATTTGTTGGCAATTTTAATTGCGAAACGCTTTGAGTCTTTTATAGGTTAGTTTTTCACACTGTGATAGTTAGGGGGCTGTACAAGTTTGGAGTGTTAAATCCACAATTAATTGAAAATTGTAAGCTACTCCGTTTCATGCGCGATAAATGGACATCGTACGACCTACCTATATACAAGGTGTCCCGCGCAACTTTAATGGATCGTATCTCTCAAACGGTTACAAATAAAAGAAAATTTTATTGGTAAAAGCTGAGTGTTATCAAGGAATACATAATAGGAAACTAGGTGTATCCACTTTTGTGCATCGGTGGATCAGAAAAGTACAATTGCACTTTTTTTTTAGTGAAAGCCATACGACTATTTTTGACTGTCCCAATCGATGTAGTTCTTTATGCTTTACATAAAAGTACTAACATATTTATGCTCTAAGCTTATTCGTAAAGGAGATATCGCAGCCAAAAGTTCTCAATTTATTTTGATTTCTCGGCCACTGTTCAAGCAAGAGTACCTGTGTTACGAACCGTTAGTACTCGTTGGAGTACGAGGTCTGGCAAACACGGTCGACTTCTCTTTTCAAGTCAGGCTAATTAAGTCCTTTACTCAGGGACGGAAGCCTCGCCTTAATATTACGAGGGCAATTCGAAGGGGTTTTATGCTAGGATGGCACTATCGGTTTCGACTTTGTCTGATGGTCAGGTTCTATTTTTACGAGAGAATATATGAGCATGTATTCGACTCACTCTTTCGTTGGAGCCTGTGTTGCTAGTGATCTGGTTGAGCTTGGGATACGAGGTTAAGGTGCGTGGAGATTCAGTGAAGAATTAAAAGAGTATCGGTGTTACGAGTTCCTTGCATAGATTTTATTTCAGCAACACAATAAGCTGACTTTGAGATTACTGCTACAATGTACAAGTACTGTGTCGATGAGTTACAACTTTTAGGCACTCACTATAATATATAAATATGTAAAAAATATTTTTAAAAAAGTGCCTATTAATATCGCCTTCCAAAAGTTTTAGTCACAGGAGCCGTCCGTCCGCACTCCATTCTCAGCAACCAATGACCGGATCAATCCGAAATTTATACCAAATATGTATTTCATTATAATGAAGAGACCTTTTTAATATAAATCCATTTGGATTTTGTTA
>JAPYZT010001070.1:0-26667 GCA_030522965.1 Tryphoninae sp. A BG-2022a
AAAAAATCGCTCTTTTTCGACTTTTTTTGTTCATACCCTCTCTAATAACAGGTTAAATTGAATCTTTTTTTTTAACTCTTCGTTTTTGAGTGTACTTTACAAGAAAAGCCATACAAAAATTATTTGAGGTTTTTTTGAATGTGATATTTAAGTTTAAAAATGTTTAATCTTTTTTTAGTTTGAATAACGATCGTATGTGTAACATTTTTAAAACAATACCCAACTAAATAAAAACTTTTGTTACTATTATTTATAAACATACATATAATAACTTATTATTAATTTTAGACGCCTGTTAATAACAGAAAAGTATACAAATTTATTCATAATAATTGAAAAAAATAGTATGTAATTATAAAAAACAGGTTTAATCGTTCTTAACAAAAAAAAATTCAAATTTTCGGAAATCGAAAAAAATAATTATTATGAGAAGCCCACGATCTACCTAGGCTTAAAAGTTGTTAAATCGATAGAAGTCTAAAATGAAAAAATTTCAAATAAATCAAAATATGCACTCAATTTAAAAAAGAGATTTAAAGTTTAAAACTTCAAAATCACATTCAGAAACTCCTCAAATAAAGTTTTTATATATATTTTTTTAAAAGTACATTCAAACATGAAAATTTTCAAAAAAAATCTCAACATTTATCACGAAGAATTTGTCGGTGGATACTAGAAAATATACAAAAATTGAGAAAATAAAAAAAAAAATTTGAAACTGACCGATTTACCGTGGAATGATGCCCCACATATATGTTATTTTTTTTCTCCCGTATGTGTTTATTTTTTACATCAAGTTATTCTACTAATTCAGAGATCTTCGCGAGCGTACATCCTACAATTCACCAAATTTTCATCGCAATCGAATGAATGATATACAAGAAAAAACAAGTATTCTTTCATTTATATATATATATATATATAAAGGCCCTAAGTTGATATTAAATTGAAAATGTGACGATAGTAAGAGTATTTTGTATTTGTGTTTTTTAGAGCAACACAAGAGTGGAAATATTAAGCTTTGCGGGAGGAGGCGGACAAGAATTACAAACAACGCATAGTTTGAGAGCACACACTCGAGTCGTCAGTGATCTAAATTGGCACCCAAAAGAGCCGGACATTGTTGCGTCGTGCAGCATCGACACCTTCATTCATATCTGGGATATACGGGATCAACGACGACCTTGTTTATCGTTATCCGCAGTTGGTATGCTCGAGCACAATGTATCGATACTAAAAAACGCTTTTTTCGAACAAAGCTTAAACTATAATACGCAAATGTTATTGGCTATTTTATTCGCTTCATGAAAAAAAGGTTCGTTTTCATGAACAAACAAAATTCTTAAATCATCGATCCGAGATATTAATTACCGAGTACTTATGGCACAAGTCGAAAGAGGGATTTTAATTTGTAAATTTCAAGTTTTTAAAATCAATATTTGCCATTATTAAAACGGAGTATAATTTCAACGATCGAATTGGCAACCCATAAGGTCGACTGTGTACATTTCAATTTTTCAATGATAACGAGTTTCATTGCAGCCGGTTCGTCTCAAGTACGATGGAATGCGTTGTCACCGCATACTTTAGCGACAGCACACGATGGTGATGTCAAGATATGGGATCAGCGAAAAGGAAATAGTCCCGTGCAATATATAGCAGCACATTTGACAAAGGTATAGAATATCGTAAAGATCTTCGATTTCTCATCTTATTCGCTTTCTGACAATCGTTAAAATAATTTACGACCACGTTTCAGATACATGGATTGGACTGGTGTCCTTTTCAACAAAATCAATTAGCAACCTCGAGTCAGGATTGTACCGTTAAAATTTTTGACATAACGAATCCTCGTAGGACCGAAGGTATATTAACGACGAATTCTCCGGTGTGGAGAGCTCGATACACGGTAGTAAATTTCTTCGAGTTCATGTTTCCGGTTCTAAATGCTATCTATCTTAAAGTTATATACCTTTCTTTGTTGCAGCCATTCGGTGAAGGTCTTGTAACCATAGTCGTACCACAATTGCGCCGTGGCGATAATAGCCTACTTTTGTGGAACACATCGAATCTCAATGTTCCGATATACACTTTCGTTGGGCATACCGATGTTGTGCTGGAATTTCAATGGCGACACCCGAAAACGGGTATGGACAAATACTCGACAGCAATTGAATTCTGATATCTAAGATACAAGTTCACTAGGGTCTGTATTTTGTCGACCCTAAAATTGTCTCTGGTGGTGACAAAAGCTATTCTTATTAGTGCTTTTTATTTCTTTTCTTAATCAAAAAGACATTTTGTAACATCGATCAAATTATTGACAATATTTCATTGAAAAGATCGGAAGAGACTGCATTTTCTGGTTTCTAGAAACTTTTTCCCATGATTCTTATTTGTCACGATATAAAATATAAGTAAAAATTCCAGATTAATTAATGTTAAATTAATTGAATTTCATAGAAATTACTCAACGGGTTAATCAAAGCTATAATTGGTTTTCTCGCGTTATTGAAAAATGATGCCAAAAAATTGTTTATTAAACTTAACATTCAGTGTGTAATTCAGATCTTTGAAACGAACTATTCTTCCAGATATGAACGATTACGAGTTGATTACATGGTCCAAAGATCAGTGTCTGCGAATATTCAAAATAGACCCATTTCTCAAAAAGGTAAACAAATAAGTGATTTCTAAAATAGAAACTATTTTTACAGTCTTCACATCAGTTTACTATTGATACAAATAATGTGTATAAAACCCATTTTCGTTTCAGTTGTGTGGGCATGACATGGATGACGCTGCTTCTGTTTATACCCAATACTCCGAAGACACGAACATAAGTGGGTTATTTATCGGTCGGCAATGTTATGTACAATACCGTTTTTTATTCGTATATTGAATCCCTGTAATAGGAACGTTGCGATCTGTGCAACAAATACAATTGAACGGTTCCGGAAACGAATCCGTCATCAATTGTGTTACGTCGAAGCTCGACGGGTCCTTGATACATCACGAAGCAAACGCAATTCCCGAGAAAGAAAAGGAAGTGCCGTCGCCTACCCAACCAAAGACACTGCAACAAGAATTTTCTCTGATTAATATAAATATCCCGAATATAGAGGTGAGTTGCTTGATCATTACACACTCTGTCGATGTACAGTAGTTACTCCAATCATCTCATTTCAATCGTGGGTAACGTTCAATTATTGCGGCGGAATTAATAATTCAGTTCTTAAGTATGTGTAAAAAATAACGCCACAAATGAAAGTTTATACGATAAATAGTGCTAAAGAAAAAATATCCATATGCACAAAGTTTGCCTTATGACAAATCACGTTTCACATTTGCTTGCATCTATTGACGGAGAATGTGTGAAATTACGGGCGGGCAATCTGTCGCATAGCAGTAATCAACACAAAATTATTATTTACAGGTAAATGTCATGGATGCGGTAGAAAGGAGCTGCACGGTTACAGCTTGTAACAAAAATTACAACGTTATATTAAAAGTTAATTTTCCGAGCAATTACCCTCGGAGCGCACAACCAACTTTCCAGTTTTGTCCCGGTACAACGGTGGACAACACAACGATGGCAAATCTATTGAAAGTACTTAAACAAACAGCTCAGCAACGCGTAAGAAAGAATCGTTCGTGCCTGGAGCCGTGTCTGCGACAGCTTATTATAACATTGGAACAGGTTCACTTATTAGCAATTTTTATTCTTCCACGCGAAAAGCAAATTACCAACCTGATATCAATTGACCATTGTTGATTGTAATTGTAATTGCAGTTGTGCGTCAAAGATGAATTGGAAACCACACATTTGGGATATCGCATACAAAGGAACGAGGATTTCTTAAATTCCACAAACATATGCGCAAATTATCAGGACACTTACATCCCTTTTCCAAGAACTTCGGGAGCCAAGTTTAGTTGCGTCGGTATGTTGAACAAGCACAGAACGTTATAAGAAGGCATAAACGTAAACGCAATGAAAAAGATTCTCGCTTTGTAGGAAATCGTGCTATGAAATCTCAGCTACTCTCTATAGTTATAATTTCGAATATTACATACGAATTTTTTTTCCGAAAACATAACTTCCGTACCCCATTCGAATTTGCTTAACGTATAAAAAATTCTATTGACCACGTGCGATTGTAATATTCAAGGAAATATTACTGCAACATTAGATTTCTTTGGATAAACGTTCGAGATACTCTTATATTGCTGAGATATTTTTACAAGTCGCGTGCATACATCATTTCGGGATGAACCCGATAGCATATGTCGTATATTTATATATCCATTGGTATACTTGACTTAGGTATCCTTGTGTGCTTCGGTCGCTCATCCTATCCACGAAGATCATCCATGAAGCCGGAAGGCGTGACGCCGAGAGCTTTGTCAGCTTTAGGAGTGGGTATGACCAATGGAGTGTCATCACCTTTCATGAATATCTATCCCAGTTCGTACAGTCAGTCGGGTGATGTGCCGTCCATCAGTTCCTTTTACTTCCAAGACAGGGCAAGTCCAAGATATATAATCCAAAAAGGCGGATGTAAAAACAAAGATAAACACTTTCTTATCGGTCTTAAATAAGCATAGAAGTAAAATAACTATTCAAGGATCCTAAGTGGTTGCGGGACATGGATTTTGAAAACAAAGCTCAATCCGTAACATTCTGTGGGATGCGTTCTTTTCCGTAACTTTACATTATTTGCCTTACTATATTTTCATTTCCACCGAGAAAATTTTTAGTCATTCATATATAAAACGTTATCGATTAATTGATATACAGAAGGGTTTGCGACAAAGTCTTTATGGATCTAACCGGTCTCAAAGTAGGTCCTGCTACAAAAATCATTACTCCATGGTGGCGATATACGATGCTTCCTCATTATTTTTTGTCAGTAAGGATCTCGCTGAAAAATATGTGTAAGTGTAAAACATTTAAGATGCTTGCGATTTTTACACAATTCAAATTCTAGTTAACAAACGTTCATCAAAATATTTTGTTCTTTTACTTCAGAATAAACATTACTGATATTCCTGCTATGTGTCATTACAACGCCAACGTAGCCGGAACATTGGAGCGACCGGATTTGGTTCAAGCATGGTGTTTGGCCGCTCTCGTGATATCTCAGCCTTTGTCAACCACTCCGCACAATATGTGCCAAACTGTGGACATCGATGCGCCATGGTCTTTGCATCCGTTTGGCCAAAATTTAATTCACTCTCTGTATGTTTCAACATTGTTATGAGATTTGCGCTTTATATATTTTACGTGACAATAATTTCTCGTTACAGAATTCAGCATTATGCAAGTCAGTCCGATATTCAAATGGCTGGTATGCTTAGCTGCGCTTTCAGTTACCGATCGGAGAATCCGGATGTTAGCCAATCGCGAATTGTCAGCAAATCTGTCAACGTTAGCGTAAGTTGTTATTTGAAATATGAATTTTTGCCAATTACATCCACAATCTCGCCAATTTCATTGCATTATCACTTCAGATCGAATCTTCGCTCGACAGAAGCCGTTTTCTGTGCTATTGTTGTACCTCGGCAACGGAACATTGTATGCGCCAATAATATTCAATCGTTTTCATATTCGTATGTATCCAGTCCAAATTGGTACCATGTATTAGCACCTATGAGACACAAAATTTCTTGCAGTCTCAACCCCGAAAACGTATTTTTGTAGGGGTTATGGGAGGGGGGGGGGGCGGGGTAATTAATAAAATTTGTTTTTGTTGTAAATGGCCGGGCCTGAGTTTGATGAGTAAAAAATATGTTATCTTGGTCAATGGGACAGTTTAAAAAAACATTTGTCTAAAGAAATTTCTGAATTTTCAAAAATTTTGTTTGTATTTATGTTTTATCGTGACACCCACCATTTTTCTCATGAATATTCCTTCGGCATACATTGTTTTCAAATTTGTTTAAGTGGTGTAACATAGTGTAAAAAATGGTATACTGTTCTCGCCGCTAACCACTTAACCACCGACATCTCATGATCATAATTGCAACGCACCTCAACAAATTCGACCAGTAAAACTCTTCACGCGATTTTCTCGAAAACGCCGAAGTAGTACACATTACCACTTACACATTATATTGTCCTAATTAACTATTAAAAGTATTGAAAGTTTAAAGAAGATCCATGATTCAAACGTCGTGTCCTCCCCTTGCCAGTATGCCTCAGATTTCCTCTCACCGGCAAATCTTTGGCTAGCTATTTTTTCCAATTTCTATGATAGATACCTAACTACGTATTTCCAGTTATCCCAACGTACCCTTTCTTTCTATAAATCCCAAACTACTTACTCTCCTGAATATTTTCAGATTTTTTGAACAAGTTTAAGTATGATAAAAATGATGGGAGAGCATAGACCCATGTGTATGTAGGAAGGTGCGCAAATTATAGTGTGTATGGGGCGGGTTAACGAACACTTGTGGAACGAAACAGATGATAATAAACATTACAACGCTGCTGGTAAACAGGAATCGTGTCAAATTGTCATCATCCGTCACTTTCTGCAATAAAACATAGCGGTTAGCTCGTCCATGTTTTCATTTTTAAGAGATATCGTTTTGAAATGATTAATCGATATCGAAAGCAATCTCGACAACCGTCCAACTCCCCGTTATTATCATTACCTAAATATTTTCATGCACTTTGCCATCTCGTGTAACCCCCATTGAGTGTGAGGATAATTTTGAAAAAATTATACACTTAAGAATGCGTAGGATTTTTATGCTTTTAGCCAGGCAGCTCGCCATACCACACCATTCATCCTGCTGACACGAGCCTCGAGGGCTGGAACTTTCAAAATCTCAAGCAACATCGATCGAATTCATGGTCAGAATCATTGGACGACCTTAAAATCATTCCGGACACAGGTGATACCATAGGACACATAAGGTAACAACCGCAATGCGTGCCCAAATTACCTTCAAGGGTTAAAAATAGTTCGTTAAATGCAATCCCATGAAAAGAAATAACGCCTACTAACAAATAATATTAATATTTTTTTGATACGCCCTTTGGAGCTATAACAGAAGCACATCGCCAGTGCATTGATTCTATTAACGTCGTAATCCTTATGTGATCAATTTTTTGCCATTCCTCTTGAATTTTGTCTCACAAATCGTTTTTATTTGAACAATTAGTAGCTTCTACTTTTACTTTTAGCTCTTCCCACAAATGTTCAATAGAAATTAAGTCAGAAGATTGAATTGGCCACTCCAGAATACGGATTTTTTGTTGTCTTGAAAAAATCTTGAATAAGTCCAGGTCGATGTTTGGGGAGTTCTCATTTTTTAAAATCGGTGTATTTATCAGGAAGATAAATTCTTCGGAATGTAGTCACGACAGCCAACATGGTAGAAATGTGAACCCCTATTACTAGGCAACCTCTTAAGCTAGAGTCTTCAAATTTTTACTGAGGCTTCACTATTAATAGGACTATCAATCATAAAAATTTCAAGACGATTAAAAGACTTTCATGTTTAGGCTGGATGACTTCATGCGAAATGGCTCATAAATAGATTATGATCTCGTAACATTATGGCCGAAGGATTAAACGTAATGTTAGAAATTAGACTGTATATGGCGACCCTTCACCTCCCATCAAATATTCTTAGATATATTGTCTTGCTGATGTAAATTGTTTCGAAATCAAATATTTAGTGATAAAGTGTTTTAACTTTCTTATAGATTGCTAGATGACAAATATACGATCTTGTACGACAGCTATAAGAAGGCATACGCGGAAGTTCTACACAGATGGCGCTTGCTTGACGCTAGAGCTCAGGTTTTGAAACACGTCAGTGCTACACATCACGACACATACAAAGATGTCGAATTTCAAAGCGAATGCCATATTTGTGACAAAGTCAGCAGAGGACCACAGTGCTCCAGCTGTAAGAGATTGACTTTCCAGTGTGCTATTTGTCACATTTCAGTGAGAGGTGATTTTTGTTTTGTTACATTATTAGAAGAGACTTGTTGAGTGCTATGCATCGAACTCGTTCGATCCAGAACGTTTATCCAAGGCGTTAAGTAACTATCTGGGTGCATAAGATATCTTTGGCGTAATTCACTGGGTTCGAAGGTTAAGCAATGTCATCGAATTCTCTGCGGTTGAGTGATAAAAACAATTATTCTTTTGTATCGTGTCAACTTGCCATTTTAATAATAGTTATCTTGTCCAGATACGCCAAAAAAATCGTGCAAAAAAGTTGCGAACAGATTCAAGCCCAACATTTTTCGATGGAACATTCGACCACATTATTACCTCACTGCTCAAACTTTCAATCTTTGCGAATTAATATCACGACCAATTTTCATCGCTGGTGCAATAAAAAAAGACAGTTTTGCTGTAAGTTAACCAGCAAAGTTAAATACAGAGCTATTGTTTGTGTCCAGATAGTTATCAAACAGCCCGTATACATTTCTCACAAACACGGTCTAAAATATCCTCCCTTCTATTGGTATGACTACAATCTTTGTACGCCATTGATTAAATTCGTTTCATATCATTCACGATTTTGTATTTGGTGAAAATCATACATATGTATCGTATTTTCAAGTGTTATTTAATGCAATTAGACTCTTTACTCATCTCTGTTGGAAATTTGTTAACGTTCTGTAAAATTATTAAGGTGATTGGGTTGGCTTTGATATGCTATTTGAAATTAATCATTTTAGGGCGAAAACGGACAGTATTAATGATGGGAGAGCGTACTTTATATTATGAAACAAAATTGTACAAGAATCAAATAACAATCTTCTATTCATGAGTGATAGACTCCTTGGACAGGATGCGTCGTTAAACAGATTTTGATATTGTCAAGACGTTGAGAGAGTTTGATTAAATACAATAATTGTATTTGCCATTACAATAGAATCACTAACCATTCATTGCCAATGATGAAAATCACCTTCCAAATAACAATCTTGCTAAATGGTGTTTGAATTTTTACCCACAGGACCCAGCAACTTTTGCATTGTATGTGGCCATGGTGGTCACATGCACCATCTAGCAGAGTGGTTTACCACGGAAACTCTGTGTCCAATCGGCTGTGGATGCTGCTGTGTACAGGAAAGCAGTACGCTTTTGAAGATGTAAATAAGACTGTAATATGTGTACGTTGCGTTATAACAGTAGGTGGATATAATAAAACTGGACGTTGTTGATCCAATAGCTTTTGTTTGTTCATCTCGACAAAAATGTATTCACAAAAATCCGTTTGCTCGATCTGAACGAACCCACACATGGAATTTTCCGCGACTTCTATTGGCCTGCCTTGCAAATATTTCTACAGAGTGCTTTTATACTGGTAATTCGAAGGTGAGAAAAGCTTCTGTGAAGTATTTTATATACAGCAAAATAATCTCTGATCTAAAAAAACATATCGCAAAGTGCATTCGGGTTGAAGGTTCCCGAGTCCCCGTACGGAATCAGTAATGTGAGAGTCGCGAGTTCGAGTTCCCGTACGGAAACTTTTTTTCGTTTCTTTTTAACTTGTATGATACTTACGCCACCACTGAACCGAATTAATGCATAATGTATTGTATTTATATGTGTTTTGTGCAAGGGGCATAGGGCGTCATTTTTTTAACAGGCGCATACTCGTGGAAGATTTTGTATTATGGACAACTTTTCAAGAACATGATGCGTCACGCGTGATCTACAGGTATGGTATTGCCAAACTGTGCAATGAGACAAACTTTTCTACATGTAGGTCAAGTTTGTTTTCTATAGATAATTTAAAACAATCATGTAACTGCAACAATGCGGCGATTATAACTCGTGCACGGTGCCGCCACACTTACTATTTTCCCTGTTTCTACGATGAATGTTACTCCCGCACATTCAATTCATCAACTGTATAATAATAAAAGTATCTAATTCTATATACAAAATCCTCGTGTACGCCTTCATTAGGATGCAGGTTTCAAGTGTGGAAAGTTATTCGTTTTCCCAAATTTTCTATAATAATGCACCTGTTAAAATAATAACGCCTGAAGCCTTTTTTAAATATATAAATAAAACAATATATTATGCACCATTTCGGTTTATTTGTGGTATAAGACTGCGGCAAAAATCTTATTAATTAACACTTGGCCAGCTGAAGATCTAACTTACGACAGTTTCATTTCTAGTCGAGCCCTAGATGTAATATAAATTGGGACGAAATCGGCAATTACCATGAGGTACCCTTCCCTTGTTAGTTGCCGTGGCTGCATGACTCGCAATATACACCGCGAGAAACTCGCCTCCGTTCTAAATCGATCACATAAGCTACACATGGCCCTTGAAAATCTTGGGAGGGATTTTGCAGTAAGTCGAGAAAACAAAAAATTTCCACGTGTCATAAAGAACAAATGTCGCCGATTTGCAATTTATCGTCAGACTGTTCTGAAACAAGGGAATGCGGAAAAAGGATTACTTTACTCAGGATTCTTCGTCTTTTATATTTGCTTTTGTATATTTAACTTTTACTTCGACAATATAAAGTTTATCGAAATCGTTATTTCGCATACGGAGTTTCATATCGCACCCGAATAAGCTCTGATGCAAACGATGCAAACGTTACCAATAAGTACGTATTCGGTGGAATATCGGTTCAAGAATTGACTATAAAAACTTCCAAAAAACTCGGATTCTTCTGATTTACAAAAATACGAATCAGTTAATTCACGTACGAACATGAAATGTCTCAGGAACAAAATGCTACTGTTAAAAATCATTTCGCCATTTCAGCTGAATATTTCGACAATGCCGATTAATATCTGTAGTGATCGGGCTTAAAAGGTCCATCTATCGGTATGTCGAGATACTTGGCCTGATCGGAGGTAAGCTTCGTCAATTTCACTCCCAGATGATCCAGATGCAAGGCTGCAACTTCTTCATCCAACTGCGGAAAATTGAATATGTAGTCAAATAAAATGTACCGTGACCTCAGTGTTTAAAGAAGGAAGACACCGAGACAAACCTTCTTAGGCAGCATGTGAACGTTCAGTGTATAAGATTCAGATTTGGTCCATAATTCAATTTGTGCAAGAACTTGGTTCGTGAAAGAGTTGCTCATGACAAAACTGGAATGCCCAGTGGCACAACCCAAATTCACTAATCTCCCTTCAGCAAGTAGAATAACGTGCCTAGAAAAATAAAAAATTACTTTATGCATATGACTGATCAGAAATATATTACTTTGCATGACATTTGCACAGCTCACCTGCCGTTCTTAAGTTTGAATCGGTCGACCTGAGGTTTGATATTGATTTTCTCAACGGCATTCTTCTCGAGCCACGAGACTTGTATTTCACAATCGAAGTGGCCTATGTTGCAAACAATCGCATCATTTGGCATATTCTCGAAGTGTGAACCTAAAATGATATCCTTGCACCCTGTCGTCGTTACAAAAATTTGGCCTTTCTTCGAAGCTTCGTCCATCGTCGTGACCTCGTATCCCTCCATAGCAGCTTGTAAAGCAATGATGGGATCGATTTCGGTGATTATAACGCGTCCACCCAGAGCTCGAAGACTTTGGGCACATCCTTTGCCGACATCTCCATAACCAGCTACGATGCAGACTTTTCCGGCGATCATGACATCAGTCGCTCGCTTTATACCATCGATCAGGGATTCGCGACATCCATAAAGATTGTCGAACTTACTCTGAGGATATTTACAAAACAGTAATGTGACCCTGACACGAACCATTTGTTAATTTACCGCTATACTTCTGACTGCAAACTACTGACTCTTAAGTAAGAACTTTCACGTTTGCTCACAAACAGTTTGCAACCTGTTCTTTAGTAACTATGGTATAAAAACGAACCTTGGTAACGGAGTCATTGACATTGATAGCTGGAACTTTCAGCGTACCGTCCTTGACCATGCGATACAAATTGTGAACACCTGTAGTCGTTTCCTCGGATATTCCTCGGCACTCTTTTAAATATTCCGGGTATTTCGTGTGAACCAGGTTAGTGAGGTCACCGCCATCGTCCAAGATCAAGTTCAGAGGCTTGCCGTTCTTGAATACAAGAGTTTGCTCGATACACCAGAGGTACTCTTCGTCAGTCTCTCCTTTCCACGCGTATACAGGCACTCCAGTTTTGGCGATTGCAGCGGCGGCGTGATCCTGAGTACTGAATATGTTGCACGATGACCATTGTACCTATCGACCAACACACCACGTTTGTTATGTCCTTTGTTCGAATTATAATTTGTTCTCATTATAGGCATGACAATCTCATTGGAATTAAAAAAAAGCATTGGCTTCATATTATTGATTCTTATACGTGGAGTTTCCTTCGTGAGTTTGTAATTTTTATAACTCGGTCTTCCTCGTAACCAAGTCTTCGTGAGTATGGAAAATTATAAACGTGCAATGTGTAAAATATGGTGCATGCATCTTTTCTCTGGTAATTCGCTTCTGACTAATTAGCTCATAGCTCATCTTCGGTTTGCCTAATGGGGCATTTTTGAAATTAACAATGTTATAAAACCAGAGTCTGGCTGTTATTTTATCATTCCCACTAGTTCGAATAAATGGCCGATAAATACTTTTGCCACGCAATTTTTTGCGAGTATATTGCCTATTCCACATCATTTCGACCACTTTTGAACACGACCATTTTTAATTTTGCTGTTTTCTTTTTTAAACTTTAATTATTTTTCTGATTCTGAGTTTAATGCCACAAGATTCATAGTAGACGGATTTTTTTCTCGATTGAAAAGAATTGTTTCAAGTTTGGGTTTGGGTTTTCTTCTTTTCAACTGAAAAAAAGAAATAGAAAAAAACATGCCCACTATGAATCTTGTGGCATTACACTCGGAATGAATCAAAGTTAAAAAAAAAAGATTTTTCTCTTAAAAAAAATGAAAAAATTTATAGAGTATGATGTGAACATTTTTTTGGTATTTTTTTTTTCTAAAAAATGTGTTTAAGAACGAAAAAAAATCCCGCGACTAATCAATTTTTGAAAAAGGTATGAACGTTTGAAAATAGTTAAAAAAAAGACGTTTTTTTTCGAAATTTACAACTTTGTTTCAGTTGGGTAAAAAAATTTTTAAAAATTCACAAAAATGTTTTTAGCGGGGTAGTATAACATATACAATTTTCAGCAAAATAAAAAATGTTCGGGTTCAAAAGTGGTCGAAATGATGTGGAATAGGTCATATACTATAATAAGAGTATTAGAATCGATTGAGGACAAGAGGAAACGTCGAGAATTACGATCATCTAAAGTAAGTTAACACCTAATAATTTCAAAAATCTGTTACGAACGCTATAATTTCACTTGTCCAACAAAAATACAGCGTCTGTTTGTCGAACAATAGCGAGATAAGAATTTTTTCCAAGTACACAAAGATGCTTGAAAAACTAAAGCCAGTAACAAAGCGGCATTTCTTGGCGAAACAAAACACAAGTTGGAGAACAATTTTTGTAAAATTCGAAAAAATTATTGCTAAAAAAGTGAAACAAAATCGTCAAATTCTACGTTACGGGTTATGCCCACTCAAAGACCTATTTGTGGTTTGTAACTGGGTGATCCCTTCAGCCAGTATTATTGGCCGAGAAATAATATAATAAATATAGTCTCTGGAAAAAAATTTCCAGACCAAAGCAAAATGCCTTTTGTATTAAAGATGTCGCGTCACTTTCTAAAATACGCGTTTTTCTATTCTCGACGACGAGGAAGTGTAAACGGTGTTGCAAAACGACTTTGGGGTCACGATCTCTTCGATAACCTCACGTTTTTGAACGTACAACATTCGAACTCTCAACGGATAAAGAATATGTATATCGGTACTCCCAATGGAAACGAAAAACCGATGGTATAGCGTAATATTTAAAATTATTGCGACTCTTTTTATCCACCTCGGCTCCGAGTTCGGTGAGGGTCTCGATAAGAACCGCGGTTTGTACGGTCATGTGTAAACATCCTGCTATCCGTGCACCTTTGAGTATTTTTTGCGAGCCGTATTTTTTACGAATAGCCATCAGCCCAGGCATCTCGTTTTCAGCCATTGTTATCTCCTTGCGACCCCATTCCGCTAATGTCAGATCAGCTGAAAATGGAATTATCATTTTATCAGACGAAGTCGCATGAAATTATATTTATTATACCCTTTAATAGAATATATCTTTTCCAGATAAGATAAGTCAAAATTATTGTAAGTACAGTGGTGGTACATGCTAAAAAAATGCTGTTTTCATAGAAGTGGTTCTACAAATTTTACCATGGTAGCAATTTTCAATACTATTAAATATAATTTTTGGAAAATTGTATACCATGTCTTTATTACGTATATTGTAAATTGTTTGTTGAATAAAACTTTGTTTCAAGTTTTATGAAAATTGCTTAGTTTTGATTTAATTTCGCCACACCTAAAGACATGGATCATCATCCTTAATGGAAAGGCCTAGTTTAGGTGATCGATATTGGGCTAATATTGGGTGATCGATATAACTTCAGAAATGGTAAAGTTTGCAAAACTATCAGTCAGATAATGTTTTAATTTATTGTTCTAAGCGAACTAAGAATATTTATTAGAAAGAATAGTTTGAATGATTTTTTTGCACGGTGATCTAAATTTTTTTTCTCAAAACTGTAACTTTACTTGACTATATCTCAATTTGTATCATTTATAGCTTTCTTCTTTACATAGAATATAGAATTTATTACATTGTATACGAAATAATAATAAGTTTTCAATATATGAGCCAGCACTTCTATTTATAGGGGAGTGTATAGAGAAATGTAAATTGATATTTCATTGATATTTCATATCAATGAAATATCAATGAATCATATCATCAGTATTTCATTGTACGTATTCATGTCCAAGCATTTAACTAATTATCTCAAAATTTGATCCAAGTATTTATTTTTGAATGATGTAAAGAATAGATGTATGTACACAACTACCCGGATATTTCTTCTAAATATCATTTTTTTTACTTTTTGGAATATTTTGTATGTGTCAATGACAATCTTTTTATTTCAACCAAAACTCCGCTTACTCTATACCGTGATTATTTCTGGAAATATCATCACATTGTACAGTTTTTAAAAATGTTTCATTATTCGCAGATAAGACAACATATGAAATATGTATATATAACTAATTGGAACTTTTAATCGACAAGAAACTCAATTCGATTGATATTTATCAATTTCAATTATTTTCGGTGTCTGTAGATTTAGTAAGACGCCCTATCTTCTCTATGTACGCTACACCGTCAAACTAAATGCTAACTATACAACAATTTGCCTGAAGATTCCTTCGCCAAAGGCTATTCTTAACCTTATTAGGACCCTTGCAAGCCGAAGAATTGCATGTGAACACAATGTGCTGGCCGACCACGTGCGGCTCCAGAAACATGGCGCGGAAATTAAGAGGCAGCGATGTAGGTTTGGTTTGAACACTATAGGAATAGCTGCGAAACGTGGTTAGCAAATTCTCCGACACGACACATTCGTACGTAAAATTGTTAAATCAAAATTTACACGAAACATCGAACTAAGGTTTAAAGTAAACTTTAATGATTTGACGACTGTCAGAACTTACCAACTTTGTAATCAGGTTTGCCCGGCATTCTCGTAGTTCAACCCAATTCTTTATTGGAAGACTCACAGAAACAATATATAACCAGTTGTAAATCAAAGGCTGAACACGTTCGACAGCGGTAAACACAACTACGTATGCCCAACAAATTCAGACGACTATAGAAGGAACATGCCTATCAGAGGAGTGATACCGTACCGGTGATACTCAGGGTCCCCCACTCCTTCTCATTTGTTATGCGCGAGTGAATATTAGGTTTACTGCCAACGTGCGAAAGCTAAATTAGCTCTGTAAAGTTGGCCTACCAACTTTGACTTTGTCGAGTTTTTTTTTAACAAATAGTTTGATCCGTTTGATATCATGTTAGCCAACCAACATGGAATTCTTCATTTTTTAAATGTCAATCTATTGTCGGTCGTTTGTCGGTTCTTATCGGTCTAAAATAGTTTTGTTGAATAGTATTTTGATGAGAAAAAAAAACAAATATGGGCGTCAAGATAGCCGAATTGACAGTTATCAAAGCCCTGCTTAATCAATTCGCAATTGTTTGTTGGATTTAAAAATCATAATTGTAGCTTTTGTCGGATGTATAATTGTATGAAAAACAAAAAGATATTACGTCGTTTGATCGTTAATAGTTTATTCACAAAATCGAAAAAAAAATCAACCATAAAGTTGGTACGAAAAATTAAATTTTTTCAAAATTTTTTTTTGTTAATCGTTCGGATGTCGTTTTGGATTGTTGTATCATCAATTCAATCGTTTGATCGTTAATAGTTTCTTTACAAAATCGGAATTACTTTCTCCGAGTCTTGCCTAGTGACTTTTTAGTGGTAAAGTTTGGATACTTTCGCTGTTATATTTTTTGGTTTTTTCAACATTTTCGATTGCTATCGTTTAATCGTCGTTTAATACCGTTTAATCATTAAGAATATTCATCTAACCATTAATGATTCCCTAGAAAAACGACATTTCTACCAGTCCGACCTGAAGTTGCCTTCGAACAGTTTGTCCAGAGAACATAGATTAATATGGAAGAACAGGTCCCATGTTAACTTTTGGCACGGAAAACGTAGTTCTAGTTATGGGCTGTAGAGCGCGCAGCGATGCATCGGTGTGCCGCAACACTCGACGCATCAGCTGATCCCCACTCTCATGCTATCTCGCGTGCACTTACGCCTGCTTGCGAATAGGTGTATCGCACTCACTCTTATATCAGCAGCACGCTTTGAAAGCGAAGAGAACTGTCTATCTGAATGTGGATTCCATGCTAGGGGCTCATGGATCGAATGTGTTGGAGTTTTTTTTAGTGGATTTTATTTTACATTGAAGTTCAATATTCATAATATTGACTCCTCCTTTTTGTAAAACTGATTATTTATTTTAATCGAAAGAGAAATACGTTCTGTAAAAAAATGTGTGAATATGTCTCGCCATCATAACTGTATGACATGGAAAAAATCATATTCAGATACGGAATAAAATAATAAACTTATCTAACAGAACATTTTCTCTTTTGAGTCTGTAATTTATTTTTATTTTCTGACAAAAAAGGAAACAAAAATTTGCACGCTGGAGAATCGATAAATTAACCATAACATTGCTACGTATGCATGCTCATCGCGTAACCATTTTACAAACTTAAGATAAAAGGGTCGAGATTTACTTAGGTAGCTATGGTTATGAGGCGATACTACCTCATCGACGGTCGACCCTGGGACGTAACACATGTCTCAATTTGTTTTCAAGCTAGGAAAATATACGATCTAATTTCCTATTTTTTTTGTCAGAAAAATGAAACATTTCGGAGACATTTAGAACAGCTGATGTTATTACCAAACCGCGTAGAAAAACTTCCCGAGGTGTGAAACATATTTCCAATTACAAAGTTACTTACGACGAGGTGAAGAACGGAACTTCTTTAAGAAGAACAGTAGAGAACAACTGCGTGAACTATGTATCATTGATGAGATACGTACAAAAGAGAGATACAAATGATACCGTGGAGGAGATTGGAATGGGATAGGTACGTGGCTCACAACAGAGTCTTTTTAGCCGAGCAGGAACAAGTATTGTCGAAATATCTCATTCGTTGTGCAGATACATATTTTGGACTCTCTACAAAGGAGATAAGAAAATTGGCATTTAAATTATGCGAAAAATACAATTTGAAACAACCTCCTACTTGGCTAACGAACAAAACTGCTGTCGAAGAATGGTTTCAGTCGTTTATGAAGAGGAACCCCGAACTTATAAGTGCGAACAGCTCAAGCTACAAGTCTGAGCAGAGCAACGAACTTCAACAAAACTGATGTCGCAGGTTTTTATAACAATCTACAAATAGTTATGGACCGTGGACAGTTTGAACGCCAAGACATTTACAACGTTGACAAAACAGACGTAACTACAGTACAAAAACCCGATAGAGTTGTAGCAAGGCATGGATCAAGGCAAGTCGGAGCTACTATTACTTCAGTTGAACGTGGAACTTCGGTTACACTAGCCTTTGCAGCAAATGCTGTAGGCAATGCAATTCCCCGATGTTTGTGTTTCCTCGCATACGATATCAGGATTTTTTTTATAAGAGATGGACCAGTAGGTTCAATTGTAGGATGTAGTCCTTCAGGATGGATGCAGAATGAAACGTTTATTCTATTTATAAAACATTTTAAAAACTATACACACCCTTATGTAATCCATAAAGTGTTGCTTGTATTAGACAATCATTCATCACATATTTACATAAATTCATTGGATTTCTTTAAAGAAAACATCATTGTTCTGCTTTCTTTCCCACCCCATTGCTCACATAAACTCCAGCCATTGGATCGGTCAGTTTATAGACCATTTAAAAAAAATATTAATTCTGCTTGCGATGATTGGACGAGGAATCACCCTGGAAGAACGATGACGATTTATGATACACCCGGAATTGTAAAAACTGCAACGCCACTAGGTCTTACCCAATCAAATATTCAAGCTGGCTTTCGCAAGACTGGAATTTACCCATTTAATCACAATTTGTTTCAAGAGACAGATTTCGCACCATCATTTGTGACAGACAGACCAGACTCAATCTGTACAGAAAATGAAGTTACTACTCCTGCTCAGAACAACCCTTCATCACCTATTGATGATGCAACACCCTTGCTCTCGCATTCCTTGTTGAATGAACCTTCAACCAGTACGGCCCCGCATGCAACGACGCTACGTAGATCAGGCACTGCAGGTTTTCATCAAGTATCATCTTCAATGATGAACCAGGATATAAATATTGTGCGCACTGATATTGATATGCCGACGCCTCTAAGAAAAAGCTTACAACCTACATACTTACCCGAAGAAAGGCGGCCCTACTCGAAAGCCCCTCTCAGGAAGAAAACACATAGGAGGTCGTAAGTCAAAGAAATCTGTGATTTATGCAGATACACCTGAAAAAGAGGCTGTACGAGAAGGGCGTGAGGAGAAACAGAAACGAGTGAAATGTAGACGGGTGACAAGAAAAATATTAGCTACAGAAGTATCTACTGGTAAAAAAGTAAAGGGTAAAGGAACAACAAAAACGGAAAATATTCGATTAGATTCAATAGAAGAATTTTATTCCCTCGTTTGTTTAGAAGCTTATAAGCGGCGTCAACCTAGACAAAAATGGATGCAATGTCAAGGAGGATTGTTGACTGTGGTCTCACTTAGGCTGCACTGATGGTAGTCGCCATTACATATGCAATAATTGCGTTTGAATGTGATTAAATTGTCTTGAAAACTCTAATTTCAATTTTTTATTATTTTTTTACCAAGCGTGCTGTTTTTATGTTAAGTTACTTTAATTTATTTTTACTTTTAATTGTTTAAAGACGTTTATTTCAATGTTCATTTCATGAAAGTTTTTACTGATTATGTGATCACAAAAATATAACTTAAATAATAATAAAAGGTCCCATACAAGAGTTAAACAATTGAAAAATACATTAATACGGGTTTTTCATTTAAAAAAAGGGATGAAAAGGGATGCATTGTGTGTGATTTTAATGTGTTACAACTAACCCCCAGCGTATTTATACCAGGGGCGGTTGTAACAGTGGCACATGGTTTATAAAACAATTTTTATATCATATTCTTAAAGAGATGGGCACCTAATCGTGGTTTCTATTTGAAGGCAGATATTCAGCCTTTAATAAAAAACATTTTATTTGCACATTTATACTATAATTGCCAGATTATTTACGATCAACCCAAAATTATTACAATTGTACCCAGTCTCCCCAACACTCATTCGCACACCATTTACCCATGCATCTCATTCCCACTTGTCTACTTTTCAGTTTATTATTATTTCTTAATTTCATTTTGTTAGTTTATTTTTCAGTTTATATAGAATTACTATCATTCACCATCACACTCGTCTCATTCATTCGCCTCACCCACTCTTCCTCCTGTAAAAATATCATCAAGCACGAAGTTCTCACTCCATCGTCTTTTTATTTATCTAGTTTCTAAGTTTCTGCTTTCATATACAAATTTAAAGGGTACAGTTTACCCAAAAGCCTTCTCCTCACTATAACATATATTAGTCATTGTAAATAAAACCGGCGTAAGGGCACATTTCATACAAAACACGAAAACGAAATACACACGCAAACAACACACCACACAGAACACAACAACGAGCGCTCTTTTTAGAGCCATTTGTTTTACAAAGCTATTAGAACTGTCAGGCTGTTTACTGACCCACGCTATCCACACTGTATTTTCTTTGATCGTTAGCTGAATAAACAGATTCTTAAACTAAAGGTAGTCGAGCGCACAGCTGCGGCTACCCGCCTACTTTCATGCATTAGTAACGGCTCGGTTCAAAGTTACATATCGCCATAAATAACGGTCCGATCAGTCTGAAATCTTCAGAGAATACTTTTGAAATATTCTACTGTTAGTTAATGCAAAAAATCGATTTTTTTAAGATTCTAACTGGGTTTGCTAATTAGCCCTTTAATTCTGTTTTGTTCACGTATACGTGAACTATCGTACGTACACACTTTCTTATACATAATTACAAGTACAAAAAATAGTGCTTGGCATATATAAGAACAGGAGGAGAATACAATATTTCAATAGCTTTCTAAACACACATTCTTATTCTTTTCCAAAATAATCTCCATATTATTAAGTTGCCTCAGTAGGGTGCCGAATAAATATCCGTTATTAGAAGATCATTTAAGTAGCATCCACAAAAAGTTAGTTAGTTCATGATGCCAATTATAAAATGACGATGATATTTAACATTCCACGGTACATCGATACTAATATCGGCTTGATACCTTATTTACGATCACATCCTTTTACTAGAAATAAGACATTTAAATAATATTCCCATCTTTTGACATATTCATTCAGTCGGACCACTATTTATTTGCTATAATGACGCCATTATCTTATGAGCGACATATATCCAACAGTTGCTTTCGAAATAAATGAAGAGTAAACAGCCTCGCTACTACCTTGCTCATAGAGCTTGAATGATTTCATTCGGAAAGAGAATTGCCATTCGGCTGTATTTGCGGATATGTGCAGTCCCAATAATGATTTTATAATAGCAAGACCGTTTTTATCCGGTAATACTTAAATGATCATTTCCATTTTATAATCTGAACTCGCTTAAAAAATAATCTATACTAGCCTAAAAAATATCACCTCTATAACGAAATCTACATGTTGAGTGGTTACTTGAATAAGAAATTGGCTCAGCAATCGATACATCAGGATAGGGGGCGTAAGGCAACCAAGGTTGTTCGGAATACTTGTGCAATTTAATGTATATACATGTACACATACAGAAACATACATAGGAACACGCCGTCTCGCCCACGTATACAGGCAGACAAGCAGGATATATATATGTGTGTATGTGTGTGTGTGTGTGTGTATGTGGGTTTGGATTGGTCCACTATTAACCGCCGAATTGTCCACCACAAATAATGTTATTCATCTGCCATACTGATATCAAGGTTTTTGTTGTAAATATGTATAACGTGAACCATTTTGCCCACCTAAGCATACAAGTTTTCGCAATACACAAGACACTATTTTTATGTAGAGTAAATTTTTCGTTGTTTCACCCTTATAATTTCCATCAGTCACTTAAAATTATATATTCAACAACGCCCTTCTATGTAAAGAAGTACAAATTTCCCGATCGAAGTGATATTTCGTATTAGGGTAGTATCAAAATTTAGCATCACAATTATGATTAGATTTGGGTATCAGTACCATTCCAAATTTTCCAATACATATTTCATGATAATTCCATTGTAAGGGCGAGTGTTAACTTTATAAATGAAATAATAGTCCTATTCGACGGATTTTTTAAACGGCATAAGCTCGTGCACCGGAAATATCGAATTATATACATAATGTCATAATTTCATAAAGAAAGATCACGTTAACGAGCACTGAGCACTAATTGTTACTGAGATAAGACACGACGACGAAAGTTTGGCTCTATCTTAAGGTATTATCGAAAGTACACAGTAAATGTTTTCAACCAATGGTACATCTCTTATTAGAGCTTATATTTGTTTATAGTGTGTTTTTTTCGGTTTACAAATCGATTTTTTTACTGGATTCTCTCCCTTCCGTGAATTTCGCAGACTACTTTATTGTTAGTTACTAATTACAAAAACCAAACTAAGGAGACGAAAAAATACTGTTCTCGAAGAAAAAGTAATTTGTAAGAATATTTGTTTGTATTACTATTTATTTTATGAATTTTTCGTGTTATTTTTTCTATTAACATTTCACTGATCGATAACGCTCATACTTATGTTTTTCCTGAATAGTCGGGCATAGTCGCCCCGCGTGAGAATTTTGGATAAAAAACCGGTCGTAGAGTATTGAAATAAAATCATACGTGTCTACGGAAAAATTAGATGTTAGAATTACAGACAAGAATAAATTCGATGATATATGGCGCCGTGGTTAATAGCGGAATGACCCATATGTATATAAATGCCTGGTCTTTCAATTCTACGAATATTCATTACTTTTTTTGATGTACTTTTTAATTTTGCCATAAGAAATTGCAACACCCGGTTAAATTTTATTATTCCCGGCATTATTCGTATATTAAAACGAAGGAGATATGGATCCATATTTTGGTCCCATGCGTTTACTAGATAGATTATTTGAATTTTCCTTCCGTATATCCGATTACATTATCGATTTTCTATACATAGTTCATTAGGTATATATAGTTAATGCGATCGTGACTGAAGTCACAATAATATTTCACCGTTATTTATAAATTTCAACAAAGCTCTACAATCACAAATGAAACCTAATTGCAAAATAACGGTGTCGCAATTGTTATCGATAGGTCCCCATAAAGAAATTTTCCGTACAAGATATAGAGATACATAGTGTCCAGAATAGAAAGTCGTGTAAGTCGACAAAATATAGCCATCTCCCTCTCGACTGTAGATGGATCGTTTTTTTCCTCACTTTATGTTTTTTTCTGCTTTTTATTATAACTATTTATACAGAATTTCATGAAACCCAATCCGCTATTTTAAGTGGCAACAGGTTAAGTTCATCTGCCAGTCATGTGCCTTCTAAAATGAGTGAATCATTTTGCCGGGATTTGGCGAAAAGCGTTAATAATGGTCCCAATTGTAGTAAGAACGAACGAATAACGCCGTGACATTTGATAAAGAAATTTAATGCAAGGTCGAAACAGTCGTTCGCTGGGGAACTAGCTCATATACAATTACTGGTGTATACAATCATACAGTAGGCAGCAGTAACGATCTTGCAACCATACAGGTCATCTTCATAATGTTTTTTTCTAGAACACGACTCTGCGTTCATTGACAATGATTTTCTTTTTTTGTTTTAAATATTCTTGTTTGGATTTGAGTCTGGATCATATATGATTCACGTGTGTGTGTGTGTGTGTGAGTGCGTGTGTAGATTAATTAATAATTTGTTGAAAAATAAACGCTCATTAGAAGGAAAAAGTTTAACCGAACGAAAAACGCTGTTTCATTCATTATTCTATATACATCGTTTTTTTCGGGGAATGTTACAATTAGACTATTAGCAGTGTATAGTAAATAATATTAATAAGTATACGCACGTATGTTTTTAGATATGCATAATTATTTACGAACCCAAGAACACCGAATTACACGTATGTGAGATTTTTAGGATTATCCTTTGGATTAATTTATCTTTCCTAAATTATTATTTCCATTCTTTTCTTTTGAATTCATTGAAAACGTTTTTTTTTAAAAGAAACATCAATTAATCATACCACAATAATAGGTTCAAAAAAATGTCGCGGTTCATTTTGTTTCGATTCTTATTTTTTGTCTTAGCAAACGTAGTCTGGGACTTTAATGCTAATTGATATATTCCTATCAAGTGTCACTAAATACAGCATGCAGGGTAAAATTCAAATTTCATTGCGTTGTTTCGTTTTCGTTTTTGATTGATCGTCGATCGTCCAAAAGATTTGTGTTAACATTGACAAGGGCAAATATTTATTGGTCCGACGCCGTCGCACAATATGTTCTTTGTACTTTTTTCCCCCGGAATTCGTGCTACTTTTTCAATTCTGGCCATATTTCGTACGATACATGTATAATAATAACTTACAGTACAATAGTTCTTTATAATTTTTTATACAACTAGTCGGATTTTTTAGAAATCCCGTTACAGCTTATTTACAAAAATGATGAAGGGGGAGGGCAGATGGATCGGAAGATACGTAAACATTTTTTGAACGACCGAAAGAATTTCACCATTTGAATCAACGAGATTCTCGCATCTTCCGTAATTTCCACGAACACGCTCTTCTTGTTTTATACCTGACACATGTTTAAAGAAGGATGAAGATGTAAAGTGATGGTATCCATTTTTCTTTGCTACCGGTCCTCTAACCCTTTCTCACTGTGTCCCCATTTGTGTGTCGTGATTTGAGATAATAAGATGCACAAAGCCACCCTTGCAAGTACGCTGGAGTCACTGACAATGAGTTACATCGCACAATACAATAGTTAAAATAATATGACTAAAATGAAAGGCGGCAGCTCAATTGTCACTCATGATGATTAACAAACTAATAAAATACAACCGATGGTACATATATCTAACTTAAACATACTGCCCTAAATTTTTACGGTAAGTAAAACATAATTTCAATATTTTCATGCTCGAATCCTTTTTCCAAATGTCGAAAGTTTTTGAGTTTATTTACAAAACACAAATAAAACAGAAAAAGCACAGGCTTCTTTTCACATGAAGTCTGGTTTTTGTTGCCTCTTCTCAGCATACACAAACCAATTATTATCAAGAATGTGACAAAAACGTGAGGGTATATAAGATTACTAAGCGCTTTGGAAGAAGTTAGTGACTATTAAATCAAGGCTTCGATGTTTTATTTGGTTTTAATTTTTGCTCACTCTTGGAAACACTTGGATCGATCTCGTCCTCTTTGATTAATGGCGGCTTGCGACACTTGGGAATTTTCGTTATCCTTCTTTCTCTTTGTATTCAGGTCGTAATTGACACTATTTGTTTCTTCGGGTTAAAGCTGTACAAAAAATCGTTCTGGTACGTTTTCTTAATTGTATTATCTGTTTTAAAAGCCGCAACCGACGATGATTGAGGTTTTACCCAATCAACATCGATTGCATATGACCTCAATTTTGTGAGTCTAACAGAATAAAAAAAAGAAAAATGAGAATCGCTAAATACACATTTTATACGAGGAGTTCCTTTAGGAAGTCCTCGACGAGCAAATTCTACAAATATTCATCGAGACGTTCTCGCTCGTCAGGTGGACTTGGCTCGCTTATACTCAATATAGGTAGACCAAAGTGTTGATTGTTATCGACACTTGGAGTTTCAACGTTTTTTTTGGCGTAGTCAAAACTCTTCGATGATCTCTCGTTATTCTCGAGACGGTGAGCGTGATGATTCAAATGTGTTCCCGGCGGATTTGGAGCTGTCGCGGACGATTGATGGTGATGATGATGATGATGATGTGTTATTCGGGCGAAATCTGGCTCGCACGATCTTCTGTATGCCCTAAAATATGTGTCATTATTGATCTTCAAATTGATAATGCTTGGAAATAATAAGCCTCACAATTTGTTCTTAGAAAACCTCTCATCTTGCAAAATATATAACGAACAAAATCAGCGAAATAAGCAATTCCAATGACAAATAATAATAACAATTTTTATTTAAAAAACATTGGGTAATTGTATAATACATCAATCAATTGTTACCTCTCGTCTATGGAAACTGGCTGTCTGACAGGACATCTAACGTACTCGTGACTACCACCGACTCGCCATCCACCGAAACGTCTCGATACGAGTGACGAAGCAACGGATGTAGTTGCAGCCAGAGAATCCCTTTTTTTGATGTAAACAAGAAACACAAGCAAAGAGTATTATCTGATCATAGCGGATACGAGATTAATTGCAGGATTCGTTTTGATCAATAATGCACGGCTCAATAAAATTAAAAGGATTTCCTCCCTCAATAAAGTTCTCAATATTTGACAGCATGAGAAAAAGTAATTGGAAGCTCGAATTCGTTTTTTAACAGGCTCCGAGAGTTTTTTTCATCGATATCTAACAAAGTTACAAGTCGAAAAGTAGTGGGAAAAGAATTGTTTAAATTTTCTTTGTCTAGATTTGGCTAACATCTTTTATACATTTTGTTTAGCCCTGTGATGAAGGGCTTATAACAATGCCGCTAGGTGTATGTCTGTTCAGAGTGCGATACGATGGTGGGGCGTCGACCGATTCGTGCGATCGGTTTCTTACCTTAACCCTTTGAGCCCTAAAGACGCATATATGCGTCAGCCTATGCATCTGCGGACCACATAAGCTTGAAAGTACTCAGGACTCAAAGGGTTAAGATCGATCATTTTAGTCGTCACTCGATAATACACTGAATAACTCATCGTAGGGGCTAATCTCGTGTTAACTCCGCAACAAAAGAGTCAAGATAAGATGTTCTAAGAAACTGTTTCATATTATATTTATTCAAATGATCCGAGTGCCTG